>JAQGCA010000502.1:0-27303 GCA_034698945.1 Protaphorura quadriocellata
TCTGCGAAGAATGCTATCTCTTTTACGAAAATTGTCGACAATTTGTCGCTCATATTTTCTGTTCATTTCGCAGTCGTCCAACGTGTTACTGGATCGTGAAAGAATACCAAGCAGTTCTTAGGCCGTTGGATTTGGTATTACATCTTTACATGCTGTAGCCGTCGAGTTCATGAACTTTTGTGAAGGTCATACTACGAAGAGGTCCGACATTGTGGCCTTTAGAAATATGTGGATGGGCCAGACACACTTTTTGGCATCATGAATGCGCCAAGGATTCCTATGACCTCAGGAACTGCGTTTGGTCCGTGTATCTCCAGCGGTCAACTGAAAGATTTTTCGGGGTTGTCTCCTTCACACAAGTAGTTCAGGATGTCAAGGGCTACAACATGTCATAAATACAACCAAATTCAACCGCCGGTTTTTGCCGGAGTAAGGTACTGTTCTTTAGGGGTTAATATTATCGCTCCGGTCAAATAAATAGTTTCTCCGGCCGAAAAAATAAAATTCTCCGGTCAAATAAATAGTTTCTCCGGCTGCAAAAATAAAACTCTCTGGCCAAATAAATAGTTTCTCCGGTCAAATAAATAGTTTCGCCGGCCTAAAAAATAGTTTTTCCGGCTGAAAAAATAAAACTCTCCGGTCAAATAAATAGTTTCTCCCGCTGAAAAAATAAACTCTCCGGTCAAATAAATAGTCGCTCTGGCATGCGTACACACCATCTTCTGCCTGACAATGTATATCCTTCACGGTTATGTTAGGTTAGGTCAAAAACGGTCAGACAGGATTGCCCGGGGAGAGACGAGATTAGCGGGGTTAGGTCAGACGGGATTGCCCCGGGAACTAAAGACGGGATTAACCGGGGTTGGTCAGCCGGGATTGCCCCGGGAAAGACGGGATTAACCGGGGTAGGTCAGACGGGATTGCCCGGGGAAAGACGAGATTAGCCGGGGTAGGTCAGGCGGGATTAGCAGGGGTAGGTCAGACTTGATTGCCCAGAGAAAGACGAGATTAGCCGGTGTAGGTCAGACGGGATTGCCCGGGGAAGACGGCATTGCCGGGGGAGAGACGAGATTAACCGGACGAAGTATCTGTTCAGCCTGACGATTTATTTATTTGACCGTAGGATTTATTTATTAGCTGACGGAAGTATTTATTCAGCCTGACGATTTATTTATTTAGCCGTAGGGTTTATTTAATCAGCCGGAGGTTTAATTACTCGCCTTTTGTCCTTCCCCACAACGTAACAATTTCTGAGAAGATCGAAATACACGAAGAGGTTTCTTCCCATTTCCAAGGATAACAAAGAAATAATCATAGGAAAAACACTACGATAACCCTATTTTCGGAACTATTCAGATATTTGGCCAAAGTGTAACTCGTGAAGTTTGTCATTTTGCCAGAGATTGGATACGTATTTGTTTACTTCACTAGCTCCACATAGCATAGCCTGATACAACTTGTTCAATTCACGTTAGGGTTAATTATTTTAAAAGGCGCAGATACGGTGGCGTTGGATATGACGCGAACTCTGTATACAATCTATATAAGGTACGTTTCTGGCTTACATCACGTCACATCCGACCCCATCCCGCCTCATCTTGTATAAAGTAAATTAATTCTGGATCGATTTGCTTTGCCATGCATTGCTGCCCGTGACATAGTCGCGAATTTGCTTTTTAAAAGTACCAATTTTCTGAATTAGCAAGGTTTAACCCCATGCCACAGCTTTTTTCTTGAACTTAACCAGACCAAGCCAGAGAACTATTAATAACTAATTAACGTTTAGCATTAGTCTTCGGTGAACAGTTGTCAACCATTTGAAATAATAGGTGATTTACGGATTTGCAATTCTGCTTCTGTTTGAATGTTTTTGTATTAGCTATTAGGATTTGGATTCGCCGACTTTGCCCTACGAGCCTTGTGATTTCATTTCATGACGACGGAGAAGGTTGGATTGAACCATGGACTGGAACATGTGCCAGATGAGGAAGTTTGGAAGAAAATCATTCTCTCAGCAAATGCAAGTCCATGGACACACGGAGTACAAAATTCACTCAAGGCACACGTACACAAGGGAAGTTATCGACTTCCACAGCACGATTCCCACATTTATTCACGATTCTCTCATATATCCACCCGAGTTGACCGAATTTTACCACCACAAAAAGTTGTTTAGTGGTGTTCGGCGTTCTTTGAGGCCGATTTTTGCAAAAAATCACTGAGCCTTGAGTAAATACAACAAATGGGGCGAAGTGACACGTGCTGATCCATGCAATTTTCGGTGATTTTTGTCGGTCACTGTAGTGGCTACTTTCAGGAAAATCGAATCCATATTTCATAAAAAATTCGTTCAGATCTTTTGTAAACATTGCAGTACACAAAGTATTCATTTTACAGCGATGATTGAACGCTTTGAACATACAAGTATACCGTAAATGACCAAATGGAGGCCCGAAGCTATATTCATTCAGGTGGGCTCCGAGGTCAAAGTTCACCACTGTCTCCATTATAGGTTACATGTAAAGACCCGGGCGCTATGTGAGCACCGCGTTCTAAACTGCGCCAAGGCGTTATTAGGTCATTTACGGTAGTTTTGCAAAGTAGTTGCTTTAAGGGATGTTTTTATCCAATGGAGCATGGAGCACTTTTCTACTTCTAGGGGAACTACCCCATTTCAAAATGCAAAACAATCCCGAATATCGTAAGCGATACATGCATCATGCATTATCAGAAAATTGTACTCTTTATGTATCTTTAATAATTTAATGTATCTACTATGTTCATTCGGAAATGCGGTAAGGCTGAGCGTAGTGAGCATCGGGCTTTAATCCATCAAGTCCCCGGTTCAATTCCTGGTCGGTCCACTTCCATGAGCTAAAATCTTGTGAACACCTCAGAAACATTCCTTGTCGGCTGTAAAGTATTGGGAATATGAGAACCGCACCCACGATTTCCATTGGGCACAGGGTGTGACATATCCTCCTCTTACTTGGCCCGCCACAGCAATACAGTAACATTCAGAAAAACCCAGAGCTTACGGACTTAACGATTGACACCTCTTCCATTCATGATGCCTGTTGGCTGTTGGGTTAACTGGTTAACATTACACATGAACTGATGATATGAGAGTGGCCAAGACCATGGGATGGGTGGTTGTTACTAGGAATGGCATGAACGTGAGAACTGATGAAAATTAACAATCGTCTAAGTCCGGACACACACAAAATGTTTCATTCCAACTTTGTCTCTATTTACGTCAACGTCTTTAAGACCAAATAGACCAGCCGGGGATTTAATAAATTAATTCAAACAAGTGTCCATTTAATTTTATTCGTGCCTGTTTTTTTCTAAAATCCTTCCAACTCAGGACCATTTCGCTTGTGAATAAATTAAAATTTCTCACTCCAATATATTACTAGACCAGACTACAAGTCCGTGCATTGAGTTCCTGTTCAGAATTTCAAAAGAAAGTTTCGTTTTTACAAAGTCAGAGGTTTTAACTTCTAAAAAGTGTTAACCGCAATTAAAAATGGCACTGGATTTGTCATATTCAATGATGTTGTCACCGCCGGCCACTCCACCGTCTGCTCATGATTTCTCTTGTTACAAGGTAAATTTTAATTGAAGTATATTAAAAAATATGTCAAATCATAATTTTTCTTAAAATTAACCTCAATCTTCACTTGGCGAAGTTTCCTGAAAGAAGTTACCCGGAATTTTGTCATAAAATATGTCAGCGCCTACGGCAGAATCGATCAAATTGGAATTAAAATTCAGTATTGGCATTGGCTAAAATCCTGGCAGGAAAATCCGGACAAATCTGTAAAAAATCCATACAAATTCCTAAGATTTTTTCAAAAGTGGAGCACGCACTTGGCACTTCCTCCAAAACATTAACATGACTAATTTTGACCCAAAATATTGGCAAAAATAGGAGTAATAGGGTCAATTGCGCTTCGGGTTAATTCTTATGGTCAAAGTTCATCTTTATTTTGATTCGGTGACACTCCTTGTGAGTGTGACTAATGTAATGTATTATTGTGTTGAGTATTGGGTGTATGAGACTATGGACTATCACGCCGTGAGCTCGTGAGAGCCATGTGGACAGGAAAGCTGAGAACGTGATTTGGCTCATCCAAGAGCAAAGTTCACAGTTGTGTACGTTTTACACTACGTAGTAACGTCGTCAGTATATCCAACCTCCAATACCCCTCTCGTATATATTTACTAGTATTTTTATATACCTTCGTGTTTACCTTATTGTATTGACGGGATAGCCAGACAGGGTCCCAAACAAATATTATGATCTCATGTCCTTCAACCTACACACACACACACACCCGTCGCTAAGGACGGGCTCTCTGCTAGTTGCGTAATATATATCTTATTCTTAGCAACAATCATGTGGCTAGTGCATGGTCAGGATCTAGGGAAATCTGATGTAATGTATGGTACACGCTTTAGAATGGACAGTCAGTCTCGTTTAAACTAAACTGGAAGTCCTTCAACGAATGTCTGTGAGGATGAGATCTCTGCTAGTTCAAAAATGTCGAAATCTTGAATACTAATTACACAGAGAGACGGAAAATATTGAAGTGCACTGTCATTCATTGAGTTGGAAGCCAATCAATATACATGTACCTGAATGTTCGTATGATAGACGACAGACTAGTTTTCCATGCAGTGAAGAAATAACTAATCATTATCGGTAATTGTGCAAACTGCACACAGTTTCCTCAAAAGGACTCCAGAAAGGAAGATTCTACGTTCGATCATGATTTGGAAATATATTTGAATCAATATTTGTCTAATCCTTTTGCTCGAAAAGTCAACCTATGATTCACAACTGTGGTTACCTAATCAAATTCGCCACAATACATGTTCAAGGCAATCATGCACTAGCACAGCATAGAGAGACATAGAAATCGGATTCCGCTAGACACTTTAAAAATTCTTGTCTTTACTGAAAGACATTTCTGAAGGTCATAGTACACTTAATCCAAATGTAACTAATCCCATTTAATTTCGAATTAGCCATCAGACATGGTCAATGTAAAGGATTATACGCTGTGTAATTGGTTTATAGAAGGTGAAGGCCACCTTAATGTGATCCTCTTCAAAGAAGTGTGGGTAACCGTAACCTTGTCTCTGGGAGAGATGGAACCCCCCAAATCATCGGACATAAAACTACCAGCCAAAAACGTTCATGATAAGTTGCAATCCAATGGTGGGACCCTGTATTTGGGTACCACTAACCCTTTTAGTACAATCTACTTGTCTGACTGTGATGCACGCAACGATCTCGTGCAAATTCTGTCGATTTCCCGAGAGCCTAGAGTTGGTTCACCTTCCTCGTAGTTTTCTACATGTTGTGTGCACGTGGGAACACGTGAAATGAGTGTGACACTTCTCAAGAGCTTCATGAGGATTGCAGATTCAGACTCCACCCTCCATTCACGCCTCTTCTCAAACGCAAATTCATAACAAACTTTGATCCTAAGTACGCCTACGTCAGACCTATGTTTACGTCATTTTTTGTGGTCAAACATTCGCATGATTCGCAGATGCAGAATTTCATGTTTAACCAGGGCATAAGGTAGTAAGCACAGGGTGTACCTGTACATCAAGGCCACATCCACTTTACCACACTTATGAATTCTTCCTTACATGCATCGGACGATTGATCATGATAGTCTGATTTGCCAGAAATTGCATCATTCGAGTCGAAACTCAGTCGAGTTTTGTTCAGGGTATTTGCATCCATGCCAAATGTGCCAAAATCCTATTATGCGTATGAATAACTGCAAGATTTCACGATGAAAATGATTTGGCAGGGTGGCGCTTCAAATTGTATCAGTTAAGGGGTGCTTTATTCATGTTAAGGTATATCGTATATGACAAGGTTGGCTGATGCAACATTCTGGAATTGTTACCTGTACTTGCACTCTTTTGTCTTTAACTTAATTTTGTGTTAACATTTTAATTCAATTAACCTGACATTAGTACATTAGCGATGATTGATTTAGGCTGAAATCGAAGGAATTGTTAATGTTAAGGTAGTGTGAAGATTTGCATGTTGGCAGTTTGGCTGATGTAACATTCTGGAATTGTTGCTTTTTCTTCTACGGCCAAATTTTAATTGACCTGACCTGACATTGGAGAATTCGAGATTGGCTGAGGTCGACAAGGATATGTAATGCTAATGTTGTATGTTGGATGGGAAGTATTGTTGGCGTGATGCAACGTTCAACTAATGAGATTTATGCAACATGACAATTTAAGTACTTTTACAAAATCGATCTATATATAGAGGCACATTTTGACAATTTCGGTTCTGCGGGTTTGGATTTGGATTGAATCTTCGCAGGGATTGATCGAAATGTGAGGGAAAATATGGTGGATGGGGGATTACGATTTCATCGATTCTGCATTATTATAGCCTTGGATTCATTAGAAAATGTTGCGACTTCGTTCTTCTGATTGGATTTTGATTTCGAGACCTAATCAATTTTTTGTTTTATTTATTTTTCTAGGACAAGCACTTGTTGACCGAAGATACGGTCCATGCCCTACTATCATTGTCCCAGCAAAAAAGAAGGAAATCAGCAGCTATCAATGGTCCTTTGACCCCACAGACTTCAGATGCGGATTCTTCGGAATCAGATGATGAAAAATACGGGTACATGACGGTTCGTGATCTTTGCAAGCAATCTCAGCCGATTTCGATTCCGATACCAAAACCAGCTACACCTCGAGCTTCCGTCATAATGACGGCTAATCGTGATGGATCATACGGACCCATGCAAATGGCGGCCATGGATGAACTCAAATGTGCTCTGCCATCTAATGCAGAGCGTCGAAATAATCATGGTGGACCAGTTCATGAGCCAATCAAGGAATTGCCCCCGGCACTTGCTCTACCGAGCCATAAAACATTGGGTACAGAAATGACGAGTGGTAAGTTATATAGGTATAATTATATACCCTTCTAGTACGGCTATATTATTTACATTCATATTAGTACAAGGTTGTTTTAAGAACTTAGATTTTTTTAAAAAAATAATGCTCAATGCATGAGATAGCCGAGGGAATTTTGAATTCAAAGCCTTCAGTAACAACTTTTATTTATTTATTCAGGTCACCGAGACAAGAATATTCCTCTGAAGAGGGGCGCGGTAGATGAGGGTGGTAATGAACCCTTCATTGCTACCCCTACGCGCGTCCCAGTATTTCACCCTCTTGAACCACCGAATCTCCACCCACATCACCCACCGAATCATTCAAGTATTCGTCCGACTGCCATCGCTCCTAAAATTATGCCAGTTATGACACTAATTCCTATGGGTCAACAAAGTCCGGGTGGACCGTTCCTTTACATGCCTTCAATGTTGAGACCACACATGCACGCTTCAAATCAACACCACACTATGTTTCCGTCATTACTTTTACCCGTTGGATCTGGATCCCCAATGCCCGCACCAGGGTTCCAAGGAGACATAACCAAGGGTCAAAATTCTAATAAAGGACTTCCAGTGGCAGCTACGCCAGAAAGACGTCGAACTTATTGCTGCTTACGTGAAGGATGTGGGAAGACTTACTACAAGTCTTCTCATTTGAAAGCTCACGAAAGAACTCATACAGGTGAGAATTACATTTCATCTCACAATACCCCGTCCCATTTTGCCCCAATCATTTCATCTTTCATATTCCCTCGACTCGGCTTTATAATTGACGTTGATTATTATTATATTTTCAGGAGAGAAGCCATTTGCATGCACTTGGGATGACTGCGGCCGTCGTTTCTCTCGATCTGATGAATTATCGCGTCATCGTCGCACCCATACAGGAGAGAAGCGCTTTGCCTGTACCTCTTGTGGGCGTCGATTTCTACGCTCCGATCATTTGGCCAAGCATAGCAAGCGCCATTTGAAGGAGCAAAAGCGAGCCATCTTACGGTTAGTCTCATAAATATCAAAGAAGGTCTATAAAACTAGTTCTCAAGCATAGACGAAGAACTATAAAATATTCTCACATTTTTCTAATAATTCACGTCTTTTTTGTACAGAGAGCCGACGATTGCCCCAGCTGCATTTCGCTTCTACCTTTCACCGCAAGCTCCTCCTATCATGAGCCACTAATAAAAGTGCAAGCAATTAATCGACTGTAGCGTAGTGCGCGTTGCCGCTGCCGCGCCGTCCTTCGACTAGAGGAGACCTGATTTCTTCGTGTGTGTCAGTCAACAATTTGTAGTCATGATTGTCGTAATTGTTCATTAATGTCCTAACCCGGACTTCGTGTTGTAGGTTACCACGTAGAGCACTACTATGTGTAGAAAGTGCCTTAAAATCTATTACCTCTCGAATTTATTCAATATTCGTTTTTTTCTGTTTTTAATTTAATTTTTAATGTAATGAGACGATGGCAAGGGACCTTATTTAAAGAATTAATTTAATGTTTGTTTGTTTATTATGTGTAATGTGAAGTGAACACGCATTCCTATATTTTTCACTTGTGTGTGACAAAGGCTAGGGGTAATCCCTGTGTCCTGCTCGGTCTTTGGTACCTCTTCTGCGGTACGTCATTAGTACGTACGGTACAATTAAATAATTATTGTAAAATTATTTTGTAAATATTGTGGTCGAGATATTCAAATATGCAAATATTTATATCGAATAAACTCAATATATATGGTAAATATAATTTGGACTCTTACTTTTTATTTCGCTCGATGAGTTAGTTTTTGAATTATTTATCACATAAGTGTTTATAATAACATTTCAACAATGATGTAATTTGGTCACAGACAGTCACAGTAACACTATTACTTCAGCCAGACAAAATAAGCATTACGTCAATTAAATCACTTATCTTACAAAAGTCAAGTTCTGTCAATCGACAACCATTTCTGCTTCTGTTGACTAATTTGTTTTGTTAAAATTGGCTCTCGAACCCGAATTTTCACTTCAAGTTTCCCGATAGATTTTCGTCCTTCCAGTATCTACGGGGAAATAAATGCAAATAAGCAAATTAGGTGACGGATTTAAAATATTAGTTCAAGCAATTCAAACTCAAACCTCGGTTACTTACATCGAATGCTTCATGTATAGAGCACTTGGTCTCAAGTGGTAAGAGTTTAGCTGTAGCGGTTCCCATTAGTGTGCTCGATCTCAAAAATCCTCTGCGACAAAAAATTAATCCTTTCAGTCCATACCAGAATCCACTTTACGAGAACGAATGAGGGAAGGATGAGGAGTCGTCATAAAAGGCAAGACAAGGCAGGCACCATAGAACAAAAATATTAGAATTCGATGTAAGAATTTATTTCGGTCTAAATGACATCAAAAATCAAAATTACAGTACATGCAAGAACTAGCTAGCCGGATTAGACGTCAGAGAAAACTTAAGTTGGTTTTAAAAATATTTGTCTCACGAAGTCACGTCTAGTTTTTTTTCGTAGAGTATAGGAACGGACAGTTCACCTCTTGGGTAAAAATAGAATAGCTCGACTTGCGAAACTGAGAAAAAAAAACGCGAAGAGCTAAGAAGGGTAATTTCGCAAAATATAGATGGTCAGGACTACATGGACATTTGTAGGATAATAGGACAGGTCAGAGTCGAAAGGAAATAGGAAAAGAAATAGAAATTTGAAAAGAGTACAATAAAAATAGCTTCTTATGATATCTTACCCTTTGGACCAAACTTCTAATTTGACACCATGTCTGTGAACGAATCTATGAAAGTTTCTCGCAGATCGGTTAATGCTGAGCTTATAAACGGAGGAATATTCAGCATCACCGACGACAGCAGTTTTATTGATTTGAGCCTGCTCCGCCTAGAAAAATATAAAATCGAAAATTAGATGGTTTCCTGCAAAGATGGAGAAAGGAGATTTACGAAAGCCATTGACAAATCTGGGAATTTGTCAAACAACTCACCGATGGATAAGGAAGCTCAACTTTGACGAAAGTATCTGAAGAGCTCCCAGCTTTGTAGTTAATACCCTTAAGAACGCTAACCTCTAAATCATCCTCTCCCAAATCTGAGTTACACCTACAACAGATGAAGTTAAATTAGATTCAAATTCAAATCAGAAATTCTAATCATGTATGTGCAATTTTCTTGCAACTTTATAGAACATGTCTTGTCTTACTCTGTAATGCTAAAAATTCTCGTTTCGTAGTGATAAGAAGGTATAACGTTCCCCTTCCTAGCCGCGAGTCTCAGCGTGTCTAAGTCCCTCTTCGATTCTAAGGCCATGTGTTCAAAACGATTGGCGGATCCGATGTCTCCCATGCTCTTGAAATGATCCCTGGTTCTCATGCATATCTGAAAAAGAATTAAATCGAAAGATCTGGGCATTAGAAAACAAATAGGATTCAAGATAGAAGATAGATAACATTAACCTCTGCTGCTTTGAATTGAAAATAGGTGAAGGACAATTTACATCATATTTCATACATAAACCACATATCAGATATCGGATAGTCCATTTATCCATGAGTCTCGAATGCAAATCTCCGACAGATATGTGAGAAAAGATGTACCGATGATTGGAATCATATAATGATCAGGTGCTTGAATCTAAGATACTGAGACCTATTTCTAATATCCCAACCCAAAAAAGCAGATTTACAAATCTGATCTGACAAGACAACTATCGGGTAGGAGATCAGAACCTGAGGAACTCGTTAGAAATGACAAAAGTCACGACTTTACTTTTAATTACTCTTGACGTATGACGTCTTGACACTTACCCGAAGTTGCTCTTTCAAGTCCTCCTCCAATTTAACAAAAACCTCGCCCGTTTCCATATTCGGCTGAATACAGTCCGATGCAGTTACAACTTCAAAGTCCTCAGACTCTAAGGCAGCTACTGACTCAGGTCCGGCCGGCAGCTTTAAAAGAATAAAAGAATTGCGCATTTTAAGCTCACCTGATTAACTAAATTCCTTCCTGGTTTAAAACTATTAGCATTTGAAATGACCAAACTTACGGTGGCCATATCTACTGGAAGGCCAGACTGTGACACTTGAATCAACTTGTCAAATCCTTTTGCTGTTCGTAACAACTCTCTTGCTTGGTTCAAATCCCCTCTCTGTTTAGCAGCCAAAGCTGCACTTTTAAACTGTTTCTGTCTTGCCAAAATAACAGCTAATTGTTTCTCTTGAACAGTTAACTTCCCTCCAGACTTTGTTCCTCCACGAACTATTGCAGGTCCAACGGCACCGGCAGAGCCCGCGGCAGGTCTCTCAGATGACACCTCAGCTGCCCCTGCGGCCGCGGTTGGTACTGGCCCTGTCGGCGCAAGTGAATCTTGGAGACTCGGAGATGGTGCAGTCACTTGCCCCGGAATGGGTGGAAATCCAGGAGGAGTTGGAAGTTCATCAAATGGAACAGGTTTTCCTTTTTTATGGGCACTAATGGCATCATCATATTGTTTCACAATTCTTCCCATTCTCCTCGCTTTACTCGTATTTGAGGTTTCATTCGCTTTTTCCACTTCACTTTTATATTTTACTAATCGTTGTTCTAAGGCTTGAAGAACGGTACGGGGTGGGGGAGGTGCTTTGAATAAGTCTGAAGGTAAATCACTGATTAAATCGGGTTGACCGGCAGGTTCCAAAACATCGGCGTCTTTTCCTGCAACAGGTGAAGCCACAGCCGCTACAGGTACCGCCGCTGGACGAGATGCAGGTGGTGGTGTGGAAGCAACACCTTGGGCGGAAGTTGTTACTTTTGGCCGTACCTGTATTGGGAGGGGCGATTCGGACATACGAGGGGATGAGGGTCGCACTACGGTTGCAGGACTTGATCCCGGAACTAATTGGCCTGGACGGGTGGTCGGAGCAGATGCTACCCTTGGTACTGGGACTGGAATCGGACCATAACCTGGGGGTGTCGGTAATTCTGCGTAATCAACTGCACCACCTTTCTTGTATGTTTTAATAGCTCCTTCGTATTGCTTCACGATACGACCCATTCTTCTGGTCTTTCCAGCGTCTTGTGATTTGTTCAATTCACTCTTATATTTGTCCAGTCGCTGTTCCAGGGCTTCTAGGACAGAGTTTGGAGGAGGAGGGGCTTTAAAAAGATCTACTGGAATCGTAGGAGCTTCTTCTGGAGCGTCTGGCGCGGCGACAACGACGTTGGGAACACTCGCGAATGTCTTGACAGGGGATTGTTGCGTTTGCGGTGGAGGCGGCCGTCTTGGTGGAGGTGCAGGAGTGGGTTCAAGAATCGGAGAAGACACTGCATATGCCTGGGTAGGTTGAAGAACTTGCCCGGAGGACCAGTTTGCCGGGGGTGACTGAACTGGTTGTAACGTCTCGACCGGAACGTGTTGCGGTTGTGGCGAACGTGACTGAGGCTTTCTTGGTGACGGTGGAGGGTCATCACAGATAAGAGCAAGAAGTTCGTCCTCCAAGTCCCCGTCATCGTCCTCGTCTACAGGAGCTGCGAAAATCCCCAACTGCAAAAAAAAAACGTGAAAACAGAATAATTAAAAAAAAAAATTATACAAACTCTAATAGAGATTTGATGCATTCTTGTAGTAGTTTAACTAAAAATTAAAAACTTTCGTTCAATCGGAAATTAGTTTCAGAGTCCCAAACACCAGAACATTCAAAAACAGGTCACCAATCACAGTATTCAATTTTTGCAACTGACCTCTGCTGACCTGACTTCACAAATCATTGGATCTCGTCGCCGTCGCTGTTTCGATTTCAAAAAATGCCTCCTACTTAATATATTAATTACGCAGTGGAATAATACAATTTTGCACTACCTTAGCCAATTCCTTGTCAATATCAGTACCAGTAGCACTCTTCTTCCCACCTTTGTCCTCCTCTGGGGCTGAGGACTTTCGCCGTCCAAATCCAAACATGATCAAATTGTCGTCCTAAATAGGTCAAAGATCAACGGTTACGGTGAACTTCGCAGTTACTGCCAGGACAGGTCAAAATTTGTCAGCTTTCCTCCAGTATTTTTACGAATTAATATAAGGCGTACGTCAGCAGAAATTTAACACTTTGGTTATCAACTGATGGTGATGACTGTGACCTGACGACTGACAGCCAATTTGGAATCTTTGCACTTTCGGTTAGGCTGGGTGTTGTCTTTTTTTGAGGTCAATGTAAGTGTGAGTGTGAGTCACTGCAAAAAATTTTTTGAATGAGATCCCAAATTCCCAGAATTCTCATTACTTTCAAACACCTGAGACAATCAACGTTTGAATTCAGTCCCGGGAAAATAAACGACGTCACAATACGGAGATATTTGAGAGCCCAGGATTTAGACTGATATTGTGTTCTTTCTGTTTAGAAATGAATTTCCAAAAAAACATACGTTGACTGTCTTACTTTCCATTAGCAATTGGTGGGCAACAGACTGAAAGATATGGCACTACTAACGAGGAAAGTACTTACACAGTAACTCAATAATTTGACCTTAAATAAATACCTTCGAAAAATAATTCGAAGAGAAGTAGGATTTGGAGATTCGACGAGAAATATGGTTTTGTAATTCGAAGAGAAGAAGTATTTGGAAATTCGATGAGAAATAGTACTTCAAAATTCGACGAATTTCGTAATTCGAAGAGAAATAGGATTTAGAAATTCGACGAGAATTTAAACTTTAAACGCCATGAAATAAAACGTGTACATGTAAGATATGCATTCAACAGGTTTCACATTTTTACTGTAATTAACGTAAGTTCCAGTCATATTAAAAATCATAGTACTTCACTTCACACACATGAGGTAAAGACAGATGAAAATACGGATACAATGTCTACGAACGATCCAACGAATAATATGTACATTATATTAATGTTAAAGTTGAATAAATAAATACTACCTTAATTAATTAAATGTAGGTACGATTAAATGTTAAATGAATGAATGACTCGAGCAGTATATTTCACTGCAATTGGTTCTCATCGTTATTAAGCTTCTTATCTTACTCAGTTACTTGTTTCTTACACTTTTCATTTTTGGAAAATCTCAATCAGGCCCGCCTGCCCAGATGTTCAATACATTGTAACCCACACTCCGCACAGCCATAATAATACGTACAATGCAAAAGTTCTAGTCTAGTCGATTTTAACAGCAGAGTAAATCTTAGTGAGAAATGTGTACGCAGCAAAGAATCCGATGGTTGAAGTCAGCAGCCAAAACGTAATAACCATGAGTCCAGTGTAGCCAAAGTACAATAATGTTGGAATAAATTCAGTGATGTCCAGTCGTGTTTTGAAATAAAATGCAGCGTAGATTAGAATGTAGATGGCTGAACCACCAGATGAGAACAGGGATTTCCACCACCAGTGGTAATCCTGAGAAAGAAATTTTAGCAAATTAGTCAACACTTATGTGAGTAGTGAATAATCTTCTGATATAAATGGTCATTTTCTGGGTTGCGCGAGTTCTGATTAGAGCTGTCTAGATTCAGAAACGAGTTCGTACTATTGGTTTCAAACATAAAATAAAACGATCGAAGAACTTACCTCTCCACAAAGTTGGAAATAAACTAGAACCACCGCAATTTGTGAGACGGAGATGATAAGAATCACGCACACAAGAAACAAAAATCCAAACATATAGTAGAACCGATTTTGCCAGAGGGCGGTAAAGATGAAGAAGAGTTCAATAAACATGGCGCCGAACGGGAGTATTCCAGCCATCAAACAACTGTAATGAGAAATGTCAAAATGTAGTTCAGGAAGTTCGGAGTTGATTATTCCATGAATATAATTATAAAGTTAAGATTGGAGATTTACATACCTTGTAATCGAATTCATGTACCACGGCTGTTTAGGAATTTGCCTTGGGATTTGATTTGTTCGTACAGGATGTTGATACGGTTTCCTAAATCCAAAGTAAGATCCCAAACAAACTAGCGGAAGAGAAATTCCAAACCAAAGACAGAGTAGCCACAGCATAGTTCCGAATGGTACAGCTCCACTTGATTCTTTTCCCCAAATGAAAAAATTCAAGAAGAAACAAGTACCGAACACGATTCCTGGATATAGAGTCGCAGTCTAGATTGAACAAAAATGGATAATATTAATATGTTGTCAAAGAATTGGTCAGCTAGAGTTATTTTAGTACATTTCTTGTTCCGAATACCGAATCATATAAAAACTTACGAGAAAAGCCTGTTTTTTCCATTCCTTTCCCCTAATTGTTCTGTAGAGACGGGCCGAAAAATATCCAGCCAAAATTCCCATCGTCACGTAAAGGAAAATCATGGCTGTCATTAGAGCTCCACGCGAAGCCGGTGACAACATTCCCAACATGGCGAAGACTAAAAAAATAACAGTTCCTTATTCATTTATTTAATTTCTTTAAATTGCAAGTAGAGAAGGAAATAAAATATTTCGAAACTTACATATGGTAACAATAGCCATTCCAAGAATTTGAACTCCAGAACCCACCAAAGAGGCGAAAAGCCTTGGATAAAGTGGTGGACGAAAAACATCCCCATGAACTAATTTCCATCCAGTCTCTTCCAATGCTTCCTCTGCCGACTCGTCCAAGTTATTGTACCGGGCAATGTCCCGTCTCAAAGTTCGAATGATGATCATAGCAATAATACCTGACGGATTAAACAAATTGCAATATAAAAATACGATAAAACATGTGTCGTGTTCGACATAAGGAAAGTTCGATAGACAGAAAGTCATTATAAACAGTCATTATAATTATGGTAGTTAGATAGTGCGGGTAATTGTTGGACAGACACGATATGCCGATATTTCACCACACCATAATATTTACTTATTTACGATGCATTATTTTTAGCGGTCTCACCTGTCAAAAAGAAAACGACAACCAAGGAATTGATGATAGAAAACCAATGGATATTTACGTCACTCATTTTTAAATACACGTCCCAACGAGATGCCCATCGAATCTGTTAGAAACAAAATTATATTTAGCAACTGAAATCACTAGTCTTAGTCTTTACTCTTCCGAGATTGATTTCACGATAATTAGATCAAATAAAAGTCCACTCACCGGAGATGGTTCCCATTTTACTGAGTAAGTGAATGAGAGTTCCGTGTCAGCTTCTGCCTTGACCTCTTGAGGAGGTGTGGCTGGGTCATCTCTACACTCTTTTCCGTTCACTTGGGTTCGGCTACTGGGCTGAATCTCACACCCAACAACTCTGAATGTCTTTCTGTAAATATCACGACGATGTCAGAATGAGTCATAATTAATTAATTACGCGAATTACTTAAAAGAAAATGTGGTAGAAAGTCTGTGAATTAGAAGTGACAAACTGTGAAACTTGTTTTGAACGATCGAATTCGGGTAATAAAAAAATTGTCTCCTGACCTAAGTGGAGGTGGTAAAGCATCCAGAGAAATTGGCATGATCTAGAAATGATCGGTTAGAAATGCCAGGACGCGGTTGAGAGGTTGAGACAAGTTTGATAGTAATTCTATCTAACCGAATTCAAGACTTCACACAGGTTGTCGCGCGAGAAAAGTTCCGAGTTACTTACTGATCCTCCGAGTGGTAATGAAGAAGAAAATCCAAATGGTTATTGATGAAGCTACGACCATCTTGAGTGAATCCAAGGCGATACCCGATTTCCAGTTCATCCCCACCCCCTCTTGTTACACAGGGCAAGTTGTCCACAATACTGAATATAATTAAAATGTGCTTCATTATATTAATCTCTGAAGAAAATAACACAATTACGAATTTCAACTCACAAATGAACAAGATATTGATGAGTAATCTGAAATGAAATAGAATATATATATACCTATATTAATTGAGGTTTATATATTAATGTATACGCATATTAATATATTAAAGGGGGTTTGAATAAATACGCAAGCTGTTCAATCTTATATCTAATTCAATAAAATTGTTAACTAACATAAAAATCTTACATGTGAGACGGCTACGGCAGACATTGAGGCTGGCCAATGAATGGGTGAATTACAGGCCAAAGTACATGGTGCATTATCTCCAAGTTTCAAATCATAGTTAGTGCTCACAATTCGATCCCCACGAAGTGTTTCACCCAAGTTCTCAGATTTATATACAAGTTTAGATGCATTCGGTTTACAGAATGGAAGTGAATAATAGGCATAAGGGAGTTGAGTGATGGCTGAGGTCATTTTTACTGCTTTCACGACCAGCGTCTCACCATGAGCGAATTCAACCGGTGCCATACCTGGAATATAAAAATGACTGTTTAATTGACATCCGCAGATAAAGCAAGGTCAAATTGACATTATGCTTGACGTTTACACTCGCATTCCTCGAAACCTAAAAAACGAATATCGAATCACAAAAGTCATATTATGCTGAAAAAGTTAACACTGAGTTACAAAAAGGAGTCCTCTGCGTTCCTTCAAAAGAACACGCCTTCGAATCAAGGTCTCAGCAGTAACCTTAAAAAAGCGAATTGCCGAGGTTTTATACGAAGATGATGGTTTTTCTCACAGGAGTAAAATGAATAGGAATAAAAACTTGAAGTGATAGATTGATTAGAATTAGAGCCTTAATTGTAAAGCGAGGTGACAAGGGCTGCCTGTAACAACAGTGTACATACCTGGGACATAAAACCCGGCTACACTCAGGTCACGCCCGGTCAAGATCGTTGAGGAAAATATGAACATTATGGTGGACGCAATCTTGTGACAGTTCCTCTTCCTCTCCCGCAACTTCATCTTGAAGTTTTCTTCTATTAATCAGTCACAAAGTGGACAATCACACTGTACTGTCAGTCGCTGTCGACTTTCGACAGTAATAGTTTTCAGCAGTTGACAACTTTAATTTATAAACTTTAAATCAAAATTATTGACATAGTGACTTGTCCACGAATCACTTGGTTTGAATCCCCGCTATGACCCACTACGTCAAATGGCGCAGGATTTAGTCTCACCCGGATATTGTTCTTTTTTTCAATACGAAGTGGAGAGGAGATTGTACCGTAAAAACCGAACTACAGACACCGAGACACCAGTGCAGTGTTTAATAACAACTGCGAATTAATGGCTGCATGTTGTTCCCAAGTCTGGGAACAGTATAGCAGCCCAACTGCAATGCGACTGATTAGAATCCGGCAGTAAAATACGGGTCTTTCTCGCGCTTTAACGCTACTGAAGAAAGCGACGAGTCTCTCTGGTCTCAGACCTTACCGGAATAAACGCAATACCGGATAAATCTGCAATTGCAAGTAAGGTAGCAAGTTTCAGTCGCAATTTACGTTATAACCATCATCAATTTGACTCCATAAAAGTGTGAATTCAAAAAGCCTTGCAGAACGCCTGCACATAGCAATAATGCAATAAGGTGACCGTATTAGTTCTAACACACGCTAACTCGGAATTTTAAATACCTCCCCTCTTTTAGAAAAGAAATGGGTCGACGTCAGCATACTTCGAACAGATACCGAAACTGAATACAAGACTGAATACCAATGAAAAATATATTTTGCATTCTCTGAACTATTACGGCTCCCGTGGAAAGTGGAAGAGTTCATGCTCCTTTAACAATAATAAAGGTAATGAAGTTAAGTTAAAGGCTCCCGATTTGGCAATATCTTAAGTTCACAATGAAGTCTTGTAATAATTTTTATTCTGTCACTGGAAATTAGAAATAGAAATCCAAGTGTAAACATAACAACTGTCGATTAAACTGTGATTCATTCACAGTCAGTCCTATAACTTAAATTATATTGTCAATTCATTATCAAGTCCACTGAAACTGAGACTCCTTGCACTGTAATTTAGTAGTCATTGTGTCACAATTATCACATTTACAAAATACTTCAAGAATATTTGGACGCAGTCCACAATCGCTCAGATTTTGTAACTCAAAAGCGGAAGGACGAAGTTTTTCGGTGGGTACTTTCACATTTCTGAAAAATACGAAACAAATTATAAGTATTTTAGTATTTGAACGACTTCTTATGAGAAAAATATCGAAACTCAAGGAACGTACGAGTAAACATTGAGTGGAATTGTGTGCTTCAAGGTAGAAATCCCAATGGTGTAATTTACCACTGTAGAGGATAATAAGGAACACAATTGGTGAATCACATTTGGAAGAATAGGACCTTGCAGTTCAATATTATACGACTTCAACTTTTTTCCGTCCTCTCCATTTCCTCGCCCACTTTGTTTTACCTTGAAGAACAGAAAAAGATGTGTTATCATTTCCTTGAAAATAATACTGCGGAAATCTTATAAGAATTGGACCACCATCCATCGTTGGAATTTGCTAAACTTTTGATGTATTGCTGCCAATGACCTGTTGAACAACTTTTGTGAGGGTTCTACCACGGATATTCTGGCCGTTTGGCCACTAAAAATGCACAAGTTGGCATTGGCATCTGATATACCTGCGGGAGGTTCGGCGTGCACATGCCCTCCTGTGTGCTAAAGGAGTAGACTATTCCTGGTAGAACCATCACAAAAGTTGTTCAGGGGGTCAATCGCTAAAATATACACAACAAATTAGCAAATTTCAAAGGCGGCCAAATTATCATAATATGTCTGCGGTATTCCTTTCTATGCTTTCAACAATTCTAACTCGTGGTTTTAATTTTACCTTCAAAGATCTTAGGGAAGCTCCGTGAAAAGCGACAGGACTGAGAATTGTGGGCGGAATCCCAGCTTGTCGATTCCCGGTCGAAGTGATCAAAAATGGCTTTGAGTTAAGGAGAAAATTGAAAAACGATAATGAGTCACTTGAACCAACAATCAAAAGTAAACTTTTCTTAGCATCATCGGTTCCTTCCAAATTCGAGCCACTAATTGTTCTGAATAAAGTAACATCCTGAGAGATTCCCATATCATCCATCCATTTATCAGTTTCATCGTCACTTTCCTCCTTTTCGTTGGCCACAACTGGCTTTTCCGCCTTCGAACCATCCTCTTTACCCACTTCCGTTTCCGTAAGTAAATCAGTTTCAGATGTGCTAGGCCCGTATGGCATACTGAAGTTGACTCCTAAATTAGTACGAACGAATTATAACAGAAATTAATGTAATTGGAGACTCTTTTCGAGGAAGTCAGAGGTAAAATTGTATGCTTTGATATTTTCCGATCAAAATGTCCAACGGGATCCAACATTTACATTTGTACGTTGTAAAATACGGTAATAAAGTGTCTATATAGCTGACATCCGTTAGATATTTGAGCAAAACGTTAATCACAATAAAAAAAATGTCTGAATTCGGTTAAAGTGGAAGCCTTATCAATTATCATTTCTTTTACAACAGGCTTACCGTTTAGATTGAAATTAGTTACATTTCAAATCAAAAAATCTTAATCTATAAGGTCATATTCATATATCCGAGCTACCAGATCTGACATTTATCTGACGATGACCAGGTCCTACTAGACACTTCTAAAGATTACCTTCCGATTTCATGGCTTCTCGAAGACCTCTGGTTGAAGGGTTTACGAGGATTTGAGTCCTCTCATCCCCTTGAGTCCCAGCAGCAAGAAATAAAGCTGTAAATTGTGGGGCGCAGATGTAAAAAAATGGACACTGTCGAGAGCGAAGAAGTTGAAAGCAGGAGCGGAAAGCATCACCCCTAAGAAACAATGAGTGCAATTTCAATATTACACAAATAAAAAAAAATTAAATGGACTTCACTAAAACCGGTGTTGTTGGCTGTTGTCCTCAAATATGACATTTGTATTTGGGATATCTTAAAACTTTGTGTTACGACGACCCTTGTAATTTTGCTGCCTTAGACATTGTTCATGAGATGAGGTTGAGGTGTCACCACTACCATACATTACATTACATACTATGGTTCTATAAAACGATCATTCAATGTTGGACGTAAGTGACGGAGACGGAATTGACGGTAAAACCGCTGCTAACGTTCAGTACGTCTGAAAAAGTCTTAGACTACACTTACCACTCCGATTGGACACTATTTACCAAATCCTCATCGAGTCGAGCAGTTGACAATGACTGACTACTGGCATGTTCGGGTTTCCCAATCCGTGGAAAAAGTGTCACGGATGGAATGTACGGATGCTGCCAGTAAAGACAAGCCGCATGAAATTGTGCTCCAAGAGAGGTATCCAATTGTGATACCACGCTTCCGGAATCCTGGCTATTTTCAACACTTGATGTGCCAATGTCAACGCAACGAGCAAACGCTGAAGTCCCAGAAGATTCCTCAGAGGCCTTCAAATGAGTACTTGCCCATCCGAATGGAACAGCAGACTCAATCCGAAGACTTGTTTTTAACGACCAATCTAGACATAAATTCTTATTCCAAAGTACTTCATCCTTCCCTGTATCAATTTTAGGTGACAAGATGAGTCTTCTACCCCCCAGCATTGTCCTTGTCTTTGCCGGAGAAGATTTTAACAAAAATGATGACGGTGAAATAGTTGGTACTGGCGCTGGAAGTAAACTTTGTCGCTGACCAAAGAGGAGCCGTGTCGGTGTGATATCATGACCGAAGGAAGGAAGATAAGCGTTCAATACACTTTCGTCCGTCGTCTTCCCTGGTGACATTCCATCGCCTTCTCTTGTTGTCATTCGGCTGAGAAGAGATTTAGGTTCAGGGCTGTCCCCCAAAAACTGACTTTGGTAAGGACGAACTGGAGATGTCTTCGCTTTCTTCCTGGGTGACAGAAACTGGAAATGGAAGTCAGAATCTCTGACGTAAAGAAATTCAACGATTAATCACTTAAGACAAAAATTTATAATTTAGCAAGAGGACTAAAGTATTGGGTAAACACCGAACCAAATACAAAATAAACGGTTTTGAATAGATTTTATAAATTATAAACTTACCCTTCACTGGTGAGTCGGTTCCGCTTTCCAAAATTCCCAGCAGATAATGTTGAGGACGAATGCTGACGCATGAGACTCGAAAGTCCACTGTTTTCAGTTTCATCTTTACTAATATTGAGACTGAAGCTTTTTTTCAAACGAGTTGGTCGAATCCACCCGGAACCATAGCTGTCGTCTGTCTCAACAATTGCTGGTTTTTTGATACCATTAGTCTTCGTTTCCATTGCACCTTCCTTTTCCTTGTATCGTCAATCTTGGATTTCTGTAATATTTCCACAAGGCTTCAGTTGTTTCCCAGATCAGGAAAATACATGCACATGGAATTTATCTCGGGCATCGAAGCTACAAAATAAGTGTTAAAATGTACGTTACAGTTGTAGGTAGATTTGAAATTTGAGGTTCTACTTTTAGGAGATTCTAAATCGCCTAATTTTTTTTACAAAAAAAACAAATTACAAAAATGTAAGTTCTGCAACTTTTGCTCCCATAAATTGACAACCAATCGTTGAACATCTTGTGACACCTTTATCCTCATTTATTCTGAAAGATGACATTAAACACAAAAACACTTATTTGGTGTTTACCGTCAAACATACTGTCAAAATACAATTTTGGGGTTGGAACACAAAATAGTTGCACGTTTCTGGTCATCTGACCCGTAAACGCGGATTTCTTTTTTTGTGTCATAATTTTGTATTTTTAAATTGTAATGAATTGTATTCCATAAAGTCATACCATAAAAGTCTCGCCATAAGCGTAATGTTGGGGACTCGTAAATATTAAAATTTCTTATTTAAATCTTCTCTTACAACACAACAGCCAATCACTAAAAGATGCGGGTCTCCGTTCTAGACGATTGATCCGAATGTAATTTGTGGCCACGGATCAAATGTGTCAGTACTCATGTAGTTAATAAATAAAATTCCTACAAAATGGCATCTGTTCAATCCATTCAAGTTATTAAAAAGAAAATCAATTGGCCAGATGTAGTTTTTGAAACTGCACTCCAATTCATAATCAAAACACAATCCAAAATCGCCGCGAAGAATTCCGCGCTTTTTTGATCTCAAACGCACAACAGAATTCGGTCGGGGAATAAGGAGATATTGGACCAAAACTTGTTGAGAAAATGATTTATTCTGGTAAAAAATAATTCTCTTTGTCTTAATTGCTATTTTAAGTGTTTTCAGTAAAATATTTTCAATGAATACTGATTAACCTATTGACCAATAAAATTTTTCCACTCGGTTCGATTTTGAAATCTAAGCTGATATTTTCATGCACTTACTACTTACTCGATTTAAAACAAATTGACCCAATCTAAGGATATTTCATTTAGTAAAATATTTATTCACAAAATTTTCCATCCAAATATAAAATTATTCGCTAAATACTAATCACGAATCAAAAGGCATTAACTCGATCTAACATAGTACATAATATAATAAATAATATTTTATCACACCTTAATTCAAATTTATTTCGTAACAAGACCCTTATATTTATATTTCATTTTCTGTGTGAAAAATACCGTGGCAAAGTCATCTTGTTATCAAACATGGTCCTCTTGTCTACAACAGTCTATTCTGAAAAGACTTGCCAAATAAAAAAAGCCTTTATCTATCTACATGCTACATGTGCAGTGCAACTAAAGTAGTAGAAATTCTTCGTCAGTTTAAAAATGTTGCTTAGGGATTTTACAAAATTAGTGTCACGCATAGGATGGCCGTCGCTGTTAGGGTAGGTATATATCCAATTTCGTGCCACAAACACATTATGTACTGGAATTAATTTTTTCGTTAAAATCGGGATGAAATGATAAAAGTTATCCCTGAAAAAAAAATCACTCATGCATTTCATTTAGTCTCCTGAAGACTGAAGAGCACGGTTTGTGCTCGAAAGCTGGAGAGAATAAAGTCTTCTTCTTTTCTGAAAATTTGTCCGATTACTCTATACAAGTTTCAAACAATCATCTCCATCTCTGACTCTTTCAAACTCAAATTATATCAAATGTATGAAGCATTCTAAAATCCCATGCAACTTCCACGGTCATTAATTAATGTATTTGATTTCCTCTCGTGTTAGCAGTATAGCAAAAAAAAATTGAATTTCAACACTAGTATTTGCTTCAAGTCTCATGCTTCCCATGCTTAATATGATATCCAGGTTAACCGTTTTCAGTGACGCAGTGGTGACAGTATCGTATGGACTTCTCTCCTCCAGTAAGATCAGATTTTAGCTTCTTCTATAGCCGTCTTCTTGCCGTCATTCTCCTTCTGCCTGATGACATATTTCGGACCAAAGTAGGAGAGCCATCACTTTGTCCATGTTGGGTCTGTGTTAAAGGACTCACCGGTGCACTTTGTAAGTACTGGCTGGGGGGCCTGGACCTCGAGGAACTCAGAATTGGCCGTCGATATGGTGAAATGTCCATGTCCACGCGATCGGCCCTAACAGACGATCTGGGAGAGCTTTCATAGCTTCTTCTGTCTACGATAGACGATTTCTTCTGTGGGGTTTTCGAATCAGCCCTCAACTTAGACTTAGAACCCATCCTATAATTCTTTGGAGAATTTAAGTCTTGTGTCTTGAAACCATCAATACGTCTCCGGATTACTTCGGTGTCCTTTAAAGATTTCTTCGCATATGCCAACGCGTAAAGATTGACTACAAGAGTATCGAGTAGTACGAACGAATCAATTACGGTTAAAGTTGGTACTTCTGAAACTACTTTGCTGATCGCGTCATTGATGATATTTAGAGACCCTGATTTTAATGGAATGGTTGAGACGTCCTTTGATTTTGGAGAAATAACTGGCTTTTCTGTTTCCTCAAACAAATCCGGTGAAAAGGTTCCACTATCCGGATTTACAGGGCTCAAAATATTCTCATCAATTTTCTCATGACTTCTTCTCTCTTCAGCTTGGTTCAAAATATCCACTGCCGGGGATGGACAAGTGTCGACAATGGTATACTTATTCCTTTTGTTTTCTAAGTATGCCTTGTATTGAACATGACTTGACTTTTTCCAAGGAAATAAATATGAATCTGCATCATCTTGAAATGGCCCACGGGCTTTGGCATTAAAACATTCTTCAGAAATCCCAAGCCTTATTCGAATCCGTGCGGCTCTCTCAGTTGACCCAGAAAATAATCGAGGTTTTTGAGGAAGTTTGACCAATTCATTTAGAGTTTTTCCCAGACACAATCGCATTGCCTCAATTTTAATTCTAGAAGAAGGCTCGTCCTCATTTTCTCCGAATAAGGAATCAAACATTAACTTCCCAGAGAAATATAAGACGAATCGTTCTCGGACTTCCTTCTTTTGCAGCATGTGCATTTCGACACCTTCTAATTCATTTGTGCTTAGCAGGCTCAATAATTTCTTGGTAGCCTCTTGGATGTAATCACACACTGAAGGGTTGACTGACATCTGAAAATAAATTAAATAGTTTGTCTCCCGTTATATATACAAATTTTGAAAAAGTTTGGACGGGGTAGCCCTTGCCGGATCCCTGTGGTAAGAAAGGTTTCAATCGCTCCTAAACACCTTAAGCTTGCTACTTTAAAATATTTCTCTCAATTTCTTCATGACTGGGGTACCTTCCGTAGGCCAAACGAAAAGCTTACATATTCTGAATTTCTCATTCTGTAGCAAAGTTAAACTAATTTAGTGGGGTTCGGGGAATGGCTGAGACATTATCCATTTTCTAAAACTGTGAAGGATCCAATGATCTATTCAATTCTTGTGTTTTTTAAGGTACAACAAATTGAGAGACGGGTGGACGAGTCGATATTGACCTTCCGGATCAAATGAATCCGTTTCAATTGAAGAAGATCATTCAAAAATTTTGCAAATATACTTACATGGACTTTTACACCGAACACTTTTGCGGAGAAGAAGGACCCATGTGAGTAATCTCCACTCCGGTAAAGAATTGTGTGAAAAATACCAAGGAAGAATTCCAGGAAGGAAAACATCAAATCGTCTTTTAATTCTTTCTCCCATATTGCTCGAGTCTTCATAATCTTGCTTTAAACTCTGATGCAGTTTGCTATCAAAAATTCAAAAAAAGACATGGTCAATTAATTGAAAAAGCTCAAGCGATACACTTTACTCTAGCACTATAACCTGACATTGCTCTTTACATTGCATGCCATTTTCCAATCACCATTTATTACAGTTACGAAATAACGAAATGCTTAAGTGCATGCAATTACAAAGTTACGAAGTTTAATTAAGGATTAATTAGTGAATTTCAGAATACTACTATCCATCAGCATCTGCAATTCTGCATGATCGTTATAGTTTAAATATGTAGCTTGAACTCGTATTATAGACAATTTTAAACTTCTGAACGCGAGCTTCCTACATTTACTGATTTACGAAAGAAATTATCAAGTTTCAGTACGTTGGGTTGGGTTCCCTGCATGGGTCCCCAAGATTTTCCTTCAAAATATCACCAAGTACTATAACATGGGAAAATCTTGGGGACCCATGCAGGGAACCCAACCCTTACCCATGATTACAAATAATGGAATGGTTGCAATTTATTGTGAAATATTCAGGTCTAATTGCTGATTACAAATAATTTCAAAATCTTGGCATTCAAGTATGGAAATTACTTTTGACTTTACTAAATTATTTTCAGTTCATGCAAACTTACAATTATAAAATATGTCCTCTTCCTGCAACTAAAAAATTCTAGAGTTCCATGATTAAAAAAATATGGTGGATTACTTACAATTATTACGAAATTTTGGTTCCGGACCTACAAAATATATTTGGGAATTCGATCAATGTCGTTAGAAAGAGATTTTAGTACAGTAAACGATGTCCAAGAGATATGAAATTACGGTCACTGTCAACTGCTTGGCTGTTGGAATGTTCACTGGAGAAACTCGAAGTACTGGGAACTTGACAAAGACAAGATGGTGAAAAAAAGCCTAACTGGTCTGCCTAATCAAGACAAGACACAAAAACGTAAAACTAAAATAACAAAGAATTCCAAGAAGAGCAAATCTGGCGGGTTCTGCTTTGTAAATTTTGGCGCTGATTTCTTTGTCAATTTTCTTTCTCCCATCACTTTTGTGAGAACGAAGCGGGAACAGAAACTGAGTCCATAAATAAGAAGCAAAAAAGGAGCATAATAAATCGAAAATATTGTTCGAAATATTTTGTGGTCATCGTAAACACTTACTTCGTGACCTTTGACCTCGACACACAACACAACTTCAATTTTTAGGTCCTCTTCCGTCCAGTTGAATCAGGTCAGGTCTGACGGGTAGGTTACATTTCCGTTTGACTTACAACTTATTTTGTTATTTTTGATATTATTCTTAATTCAAATGGTGAACCAGTCAAAAAGAAAAATACTCAAACTATACGTGAAGTATTACGTAATACTGAGTTTGATGAATGGTGTAAACTTTCACAAAAGGGTAAAGGTGTGGTTCAGTTTAAAGAATGCCCAGGAGCTAATCAATGGATGTTTACTAAGAAAGGACTAACGTC
>JAQGCA010000503.1:0-27285 GCA_034698945.1 Protaphorura quadriocellata
TGGTCAGAATCAGTGTTTCATACAAAGTTTTGTCACTACCCTCGATTACGCAAAAAAAATTCAACAACGAACAAATATGTGAGAGTTGGCAGCAAGGTCAATGACCTGCCTCATCAGGTACTCGCACTCATCTCTTTTTGTGTTTTTGTTGTAATCGATTGTAGTGACAAATTAATTTTGTTGTATGTAATCGATTGTAGTGACAAATTAATTTTGTTGTATGTATTTCCCCGTACATATTTCAGAAACACCCTGTATATCATACCACCTCTAATTCCAAATTGCGCGTAAGCTTTCATGTCAAACCTGCGCTGCGTAATTTTGACTGTCAAACTGTCTATCAATACACCATGAAATCAAATCCCATGCAGAAAATGCAAGGAGAGGAAACGCGTACGCTCTGAATTTTTTGATGGGTGTGTGACGTCAGTTAAATGGACTGTTGGACACTGTACTGATGAGAAGAAAGATTGACAGAAAGACGCTGACTTTCAGACAAGTTGCTTGTTGTTGTTGTTGTTGTTGTTGTCGGTGGTGTCATGCAGCATTAAAATTAAACTTATCGTATAATAAGAATTTTATATGTTGCAGTCTTTGCGAAAGTTTAAAACTAGGGTCCCGGCTAAGGTGGATATACGACTACGACTGATGGATTACGACTGGCAAGTATTACTCTTTTGTCGGGTAGGAAACAAATTGCAAGTCCATTGTGTTCGTTTTCCGTCTGGAATTAGCATACTCATTTGGAAACACACGCACTACACGTTTGCTCATTGATGGTTTTATATTCCTGACACACCTGGAAGTGTAACGTTTTCAGTTTGAAGCTTAAGTTTGGTAAGGCACTGTCGGGTAAACGACATCCTAGTATTGGTACGTGCACCCAACAATGCAGCAGTGCAAATACTTTTCTTTTGGGTCATTCTGGGGCGGCGTTACCCTTGAATCGGATTGCCCGAAACTGAACAATATTATGTGTCCAAAGATATTTGTATTTGTCCCGAGAATTCTACAGATGGACTGCAACTGCAACATATACAAACTCCAGTGCGTATATTTGGTTTTGGGTGAGCTTGAGCCATAAAAATGGCAAGTTTCAAGATGTGGTGTAGCTGATGCCATGTTATATAAGAAAAAAAAATAAAGGCACTTGAGATTATCATAAGTTACCATCATACTTAGATTTACAGAGAACAGGACAGTCAGGTCAACGCCCTGTCATGTCAGCATTTTTCATGAGTACCAAAATTCGTGCAGGAAAGATTTATTCATTCATTATATGTAATACGTATGTGGGAAGCTTGATGTGTTCACAATTCAAGATGTAACATCTTTTAATCACATTACTTTAACTCCTTGTTACTCCCATTTTAAGGAGAAGGTTAATAGTCAGAAGTATAGGAGTCGAATCAAAACATGAATACTAACGAACTATACAGAAGAGTAAAATTTAATTAGTCAGCTAAATAGTACTTGACATTCAAGCTTATCTGACTTAACAGATTTCCGAGTAAAGTTTCTTTATTCGCAATGGTACGAAATATATTTAACTACTATAGTGTGCGGTTGTAATATCCAGCATATATATTTTGGAATTATATTTTATTTTCAGATTCAAACCAAGAGTTAGGCTGTAGTATGATGATAATATGACAACTGCTGTATTTATAGTATTATTCGGAGGCTCATCTCATAGAAATAGGAAAAATGATAATGTCCGTTGTCCGACAAGGGAATGACGACGGATGTCAAATTCTAGATTGTTTTTAAATAACAGTACTGAAGTTCACACTTCCGAAAGTGGTGATTTTGAACCCTTGCATACTTGACAAAGAAATCAGAATATCTAGCACGTGAATTATGTTCAATGCAAGATTCTCCCACACAAATTTCTAATTTGATTTAAAGAATTTAATTATTGTTGTACGACGAGACGGCCAGAATATGTGCGTGTATCTGCCTTTACTAACTTCATTGTGATTTAATTGTTATCACATTATTTGAAGACAGTCCAAAAATCTATAAAGGCATTGCTTTAAGTGGTCTCACGCAACTTTTACAGGAAATCACGATTTTCATTTAATCGTGCAAAATCGAGTTGAGAAGAAAAAGGCTCTAAACAATCATTTCCGAGCTTTCTTCTCTCTTGAACCCTCCATTCAAACTAAATAATTAGAAATTAATTAAAATATCTCTCATAGTTCTGGAATTAATTTCATTAGGACTCAAACATTTCTTCATTAAGAACGTCGGACTTGTTGATTAAAAATTAATCCCCGATGAGTATTCATAGTGAACGCCTTTTGGAAATTCCAAAGATCGTTAGTACTTATATTTACTGTTCAAAATATTAGCGTACTGTTGATGTTGTGATTGTGGATTTTATAACAGTTCGCACAAAATACGAGTACCAGGTGCCACGAAGTAAACATATTTTCTGAAGTGCAGTAGCGATATGACAATAATTAATGTTATACTTATTCAAGTCTTTAAGCCAACTTGACATTTTTCTTTGACTCGGGATTTATGTATTTTAAATGTCAGCCATTCAATCTTGAAAGAATTTCTTCGAGTCTAATTTACACCTGGTTGAATACTAATGTACGTAAGCAGCAAAAAAGATTCAAATGATAATCCTTCCTGACTTTAGATTATAAATTATAAGACAAGAATTTTGTCAACTCATTTCTCTCTCCGTCTCCTCAGAACATTCAAAGGAAGCATTGGCAACGAATACCGACATTCCTTTCCATTCATGATGGAAACACTAAACTTCTAATTCAATCTTTTCAATTTAACTTTGGAATTTTAATGCACACGCCAAGAAGGATTCAGCCGCAAAAAAAACTCAAATACATGGATTTAAAAAACATCTATCGTGAATGGAGGTAATTCATATGCAGAGATACCTTCAGAGAAGAGTTCGGATTATTTTTGAAGCCCTGACGTGGCTCGATAAATCCTTAGAAGGTAATTTGATATCTATCCCTTATCAGAGTAATGCAGATGATCCATATTACAGCCCTTGCAATTTCAAATCATTCGAAATGTCTGACAAAAATGTATAAAATATTAGACTTAGCAGTGACCATTTAATTAAACATATCCACAGGTAAACAGTATTCTGGGAGGAAATAGGGAAGCCATTTCTGTACTGTAAGTTCAGAAAAGGCCTTGTACAAAATAAAGCTTCTTAGTCGTCATTGAATGAAGTTTGATTTAAATCAAGACTGAAATTAATCATGTAGATGACTGGGCTGATCGGAAATATTGAGAACAATTAAGTAGGATGTCCATAAAATGAAGGTAAACAGCAAGAGACCATTTCACTGCAGTTGCCGTAATCCTACTACATTAAATTAAATCCTATTGCACTATAGTATTGAAAACATGGCAATTTCAATCATGGTGGAGGACGAGCACTGCTGTTTCATTCAATTCGAAATAAGAAAAACAAAAAGATAAGAGGAAAATGAATCCCACGACACGACACACGAGCCTAGGAAGCTCTTAAATCGTGCGGATCGAATCGGTCCAAATAACCACCTTCACGAAAACACGCTGCTGAATATAGCTTCTAGACATGTTACGCTAACACTGCAATCGCTGCATCGCTGAATCCTAAATATTCTTGAGTATTGGATTGGATTGGATGGAACAGACCAATCTCGATGCCCACTCAAGTGTTATGTAGAATTTGAATATAATCCTTTTGACTTTACAAAATTGGTATTTTAATGGGATGTAGGGGTTGCAGTATTTTCTGCATGCAGTAACTCCTGAATATCCTCCTACAGTGTTTTGTACATATTTTGCAAAATCATTAATTTAAGACACAAAACACTCTCTCTTGGATCCATAGGATTTTTGCATCGTCATGACTTGGTCCACCTGACTGAACGGTTTTACATTTATTTTGGCTTTAGCTTTAACAAGACACTTCATCCACTGACTGGTAACATTGATTTGCCAATTAATGAGAAAATAGTAAGAAATAAAAAAACCGCCAACGAGCCAGGTCGAAGAACAATCAAAGTAGGCCGGACCTCATTCAAGATTCCTTTCTTCTTTTTTAATAGACAACCGTGTACAACTTTGCATCAAATCAAATTGTATTTTTTTGTCCATTCTTTTATTCGAAGACTCGACCCCACCACGCATCCCTAGTTTCCATCAAATAGGGAAATCTTTCTTATTCTTCCTTTCTATCTATTATTTTCTATGTGAATTAATTGAGACGAGTTTACATAGGCAAGATTTACGACTTGTGATTGCGATTTCGATAGTACGACAACATGCGGGTGGGAAGATTTGTTTAGATTATACGAAAGAATATAAACAAACATGCTCTCAATTTGCAAGTTCTTTTGTTAAGGGTTTTGTTTCTCACACACCTGTACCTATTTATAATCGTCTAGTTCCATACGTAATGAGAACATGTGGATTTTCCATCATTCATCAATAAAATGAAACAGTTTTACGGGTCATGAACTCTCAAAAGACGCTTGGAATCATGCTATCCGCATTTCCGCAAAAAACAATTACAAGGAATGCAACAACAACACGACATTTTCTTTTAATCGTTATTGCACACAATTAATTTTAAATGTGATACATGTGTCACCAACTTAGACCACCAACGAAACGGCTGACTACATAAGTATTCCAGACTATTTTTTCCCACGCCGCGGCCTGTGCAATTAAAATTACTGTGCTTAATAGTCTATATTTTATGGAGTGAAAGTTTTTAGGAAGCGGAAGCATGGGATCAAAAACATTGTTATTTAATTCTGTCCGTCATTTCTGGTTCCACGTACTTAGTAAAAATCTGCACGACGATTTAGTGTAAAAAAAGAAATCAGTTCACACCATATTAAAACACTTAAGCCAAAATAAGACCATGCTATAATATGCATAGTCACATCACATCATGAATTATAACATAGCACAATATGAGAATAATTTATTCACATGGTACAGGCACCTAATCGTAAAAGTCGTTTACACTTGCTTTGCCTTATTCGGCGTTGCGATTAAACTGTCTGTTAGGTAAGGACGTATCGACGCCTGTCTGATTCTGATTTAATATCTCGGTGAAACCTGATATCTTGCTTGATATTTGTCTTAATCCTGCTTGATGATTATCAAGTATTTATGAAATGCGATATGCAAGTCTCTGGTGTATTATACAGTATTTTATGTACAGGGTCACAATTATGTTTCGAAACCACTGAACCCCACTAACTGTCCCGTACATCATTGGAAAACGCATTGTTTGTTCTATCCATAAGTTTCTAATTCACGTAAATGCCGATAGATGGCAGGCGGCTCGGTTAGTACAGTCGGGTTAGTGGCATACAGTTGACTAAAGTAATGACCAGTCTTCCTATAAGTATCTGGGGTGGATATGATTGCTCCACTTAATCAAATATTTAGTAAAATTCTACTAAAATTTCTGAATACGATCCAGTGGACACTTTTTTCAAATCATTAGGCAAATCCATTCAAAAAATTGTTTAAACATTTCTCACTGGAGAAACCTATGCCAAAAAAACTGTACTAACCAGTAGCTATGCTGTCTGGCTTTAGCTATGGGCGGCCGGCTATGCTCTCACGTGAGTTGCATTCCACGCGGCAATAAGTTATGGATACCGATTTCTGGCATAAGTTTTAAAACCCCGGCAATAGAGTTGAAAAAGAATATAGTCACTGCTGCCCAGCTCTCTGGACAACGAAATCACAAAACCAATGAACATAACCATCATTTCTGCACAGAATATAGTACATCATTAACTCTCTGCTCAGATATCATTAAAAAATTCTAGTAGAGCTAACTTCTTAGCAAAGTTCTATTTCCCTGGCACAAAAAGTTGAGAATCATTGGGTGCATATGCGTGATTCTAAAAGTCTACAAGGTCACAATAATACGAGAAGTCGAATGCATACATGAAATAAATTGATTGATTGATGATTGATGTCATCAAAATCAGAGTCAAATTAATCAAGTCGATTGATAATGTTCCGGTTGCAAGAGAGGGTTACTTGACTATGACTTACTGATAGAAAACCCCGTATACCCAGATACTTAACCAGAACAAGAGTATTAAACCCACATTTGTTTTTAAGCGATTATGGTTTTAAAAACCTACTTATCAGTCATGTCGAACGGTTCCACTCTGTACGACACATTTTTATCACAACACAGTAAAAAGTCAAAACCTTGTCAAAGAAACAAGAAAATCTTCCAACACTTACTGTTGTCAACGATGGCGTCAAGAGCGGCGGGAGGTGGAGGCGTTGCCGATATTCGGCTCCCGTTAAAATTATTAGCTTGCCCTGAAGGAACCCCTCCATTGCCAATGACTTTGTCATCTGGGTTCCTAAAACACATTCAAGAGTTAGGAGACAAATTTATATGCATGAAATTTAACGCCAGGTTGTAATCTAGATAGCACAGAAAATATGTCTTTGCCGAGGGCAGTTCAACGTTTATGCTACTAATTTAATTATACAGATTCCGAGATACAAATCGCAAAAGGCGAAGCCCTCAGCTGCAGAATTTGGCACATTTCCGAATCGGTTCAATTCAATTCAATTCAATTCAATGAGTTTATTTAAGTGTTGCTGATATATAATATGAATTACAATGCAATTAATAAATTAATAAATTAATTAGTTAACGAATTGTAACGTGTGTTCATCTATTAGAATTCGGTATAATCTGGTTCTAACAATTGTAGCATAATGCGCTGTTTCTCACAGTATGAATACCAGTCTATCCAATAACCTTTCACAATAAAATACGAGGTGCAGTAACTTCTGGGGAGTAATGAGTGTGGAAAATGATAACTGAGGTTCGATTATACTCGGGCTCTAGTTGTGTATTTTCGCCGACCTGCAAGGGTCCATCTAGGAATTGCTCATATGGATCAAAAACATTAAATCCAGCTTAGGTTAGAAGGTATCTGCTGGATTAACTTGTGCGGACTTATGCACTTGTGTACAGGTGCATAAGCCACTCCATGGTTCTTTCCAAAATCCAAAAAAATGTTTTCGACTTTATCACAATTTCTTCGGTTATCTTTTCATTCTTGAATTCGTAATAAGCTGTCTTACAGTTAAAGCCATTTAAAAAAAACACCCCATTAATTGACATAGCCGCTGAGGCCGAATCAAACGTCTCGTATTTTTGGGTTGCTTCCCATTTGGCCTAGAGACGTACAACGTAGGTACCTTCTAGTAGTAGGAAAAACCAGTGGAAAAAACCTCTTTGAAGCAACCACCGGGAGTGCAAGTCCGAGGAATCGAACCCCAGCACAGCGAGACAGAATGGGCCAACCATACCATCATGCTGCAATCGACTTGCTGTTAAAGCCATTTTAAACGTCTGCGAGCTTCGATTCCTAGACTGGTAGCTTTTTTTACTATTCGAAACATTTTTGAAACTTCCGAAAAAAGACATCACTTTTAATAATCTATAACATCGGGAGACGGCACTGCGCACTGGAATACCTGACAAATATTTTTGTGGCATTTTTCATTCGACATATGCGTAGCAAAGAAGCAGGAGCACAGTGTTGTTGGTTCCTAAGCGGGCGTGGCCAGAAATGCATATGTATGCCAGAGGAAATTTGACAGGAAACCAGGAGCTCCGCCCTCGTTAATTTATGCACCCAGGAAGTCTCAAACACTAGGCGAATTTTAAGTGAGGTGACACCCAAACCATTATGTACAAAATGGGCTAAGCAACAATAATGAGAAGTAAGATAAGGTAATCGACATACCTGAGTTGACTCAATTCAGCCTCATGCTGATTGTTTGCAGGGTCTTCCCGTTTCCTTAAAATAGCGCTCATGTAGTGAGATTGCTCAGTGAACTTGCACCGGAAACTCTCGATAGGACCACAGTCGAAAAGATAACAACTTCCAGAGTTCTAGATTAGGAGTGAAAACATAAGCGTTGCATTTCAGTTTTCGTCATATTTTTTTCTAATTTCTGGTATATCCGACTCATCGAGTCAGAAATGAACGACTTTCGAAAAGTAAAGAAAATATGAAAAAAAATAAAGACGTTGAAGATCCTCTTCACTATTTACGAACAACATTTGTATTTCCAGGGACTTAAACACAAATGTTAGTGGACTTTCTTCTTAATCTTGTTCAACTATGTGTCAGTAAATTAAAGTGGCGTTCCATGTTTTAGGGAATGTAATGATACGGTTCAGAAAAATGTTAATTGTATGCCTTTAACTTTGCTCTCATTGCTAATCAGTAAGAATATGCAACAGTGACAGAATAAGTGGGCAAACATGACTACAGATATAAAATGATGATTAAATGTAGAGTGAGCATTTCAACAAATCATATATATCCGCCATATTTCTGAATATTGGGTCGAAATTATTGCGCTATTATTAGCATTATCAGGGACTTGACACCAATTATCAGAAGACGAACACGCAGACAAGCCATTCGAAAGGTCAGGTCATCGAAATTTACTATCATTATGGTATCGACGAAACTTTCAGCGCTTTTATTACGAATCAATACATTGGGAGGAAATGAGTTGCTCTTTTCTGAAGAGGTTTTCATTTACTGGATTTTACCCTACAAAAATCATACGATCTATTCAGTCATAGATTACAGTAAATAAATTGTATTCTTGCAAGCGATCATTCGATTATCTATCGGAGAAGTTTCATTTTAAAACATTCTGTGAATAAAATGTTTGTGCGAGTTTGAGTCTAGCGCACCGTCTTAGAAGACCTAAGAGTAGTTAACATACTGCGTGTCCGATTTCAATGAGTGCATAAAGATAATGAGATTTCAACACGATTTCAATTAACTTCAATTTTATGCTTAACAGTAACTACTTTTACAAGACTGTCTGATTTAATTTAGACCATGCCAAATCTCCATGTACGTGTACTATAAATTATCCACTTTTTAGTTTCATATCATGGTAGTTGAGTTTTGTAGGTCTCGTTTGAGTGTTTCTGTTAGGTGAACTTGACACTTCTGTCTTAAGCTGAATAATCATGAGAGTTTGATTAATCCTTACTTTTAGTTTTACCCAAATTAAGGTGAATTATTCTATTAGAAGTGAATGATGGAGTTGCTATTTTGCGAGAAATACAACAAAGATCCAAGTTTTGAAACTTCGGCCATGAGAAACACTAAAATGTCTGTCTGCGGGCTTGAAATCGATTACGAATTCAACTCTGTTCAAATTGATTAAACTTCGTTTATAATTTCCTGGTAACCAGACTTGAAGATAAACGAACCCTTTTAGCATGACAAATATGTTAGCGATTTTAAGGTGGAAGCTGTACTATATACGCCACTTTGCTCTTACAGACATAAGAAATGTCTACCTGTCTCTGTAAACCAATAATCTTTCATTTTCATTTTTTGGATCACACGAAATGAATGTTGTCGATGAGGCAAAGAACACTCTTAACTTTCTCCACTCGTATCTAAAACTGCTTTCTCCGATTAACTTATTAAATACGTCAACTCTCCGTATATTGAACTCAGAAAATAGCCGAGATTTGGTTAATATAAGAAAAGCTCGAAAAGACGACACGACGTCAAGCAAGTCCGGCTTAAGGAGGTGCCCGACAAAGGGAATGTCAGTATCAGTATAGAGTGCTATTTTAAATAACATCATATTAGCCAATTGTACCTTTTCCTCGAATGAGATGACATTACAATGTGGTGTTCTACAACAAAGTCGAAGGCATTCTTCCCTAGATTTCGGCCCCAAATCTGACTCATTGATAAAGCGACCTCCGAGTGCTTGAGAGTCCTTCGTGCGAATAATACTTCCTTCACTCACGTCGTAGTTGGCCAAACAGAGGTCATAGTCTAGAAAGTTTAAGTTTGGGCTGAGAATAGCAGGAGAGTCTCCGAAACCATTTCCAGTGACGTCCCCATTGTTGCTTGAGTGACACGACCTCGTCACCAAAATCACAAGAAAGACACTGAGAGGTTGGATAGGTAGGCCGGGACCGGTGTTAAGATCTGCCAGGCGGAACATTAGAAGTAATTAGTAACTGTAATGTTGTAACTATATACAGAATTTTACAAGGAAATCTTGTGATAGTTCTACTTTCTCTCTTGTTCATAGACTGTGCTGTACATGTGATCTTTCACCGATACATTTCCCCGAACCGAACTACCATGCTGTTTGAAATAGAGTCGACGCTGTTCGAGTCAGTCGAAACGATCAATACTTTCCACATGTATCCAATTCCCGTTTCTATCCTTCTAGAATGTGACATCTTCCAATATACGTCAAGGCAATACAGAAGTGACACCTAAGAAACTGAAATCTGAGTTGACTCATTTGCATTATATTATAATCAACTGATTCCTTCAAAATTACACTGCCTGTTCATAAATTCAATACCAAATAGAATCCGATGATTCGAAAGGTTATGCATCGATTGCAACGGCATAATTACTCGAGGACAACATTTCGCCAGTTAATTTGTTGTCTTTAAGCAGAGGATATATTACACTGCGATATCTAATAATCAAGCCTCGATCGTTGGTGGATTGCTGTATTTGTTTGACTTTGCAGATCAGCTCTTTATTGTAGATTAATTGGAATTATTGTAATATCGAATGGCTAATAATTAATCAATATATTAAAATAATCAACAAGAGTCCTCATGGACTGTTCTTTGCAGTGTTCCACAGCTGTCTGAGATAACTCGTCTGATGTCTTCCTCCTTTGCAATAATAATTACTAGATGCATTTGTTGTACATACATATATGTATTTTTCATCATTTTCTAACAATATTAGCAACATGTCTGGTCTGCGCGTTAACCTCCTGAATTTCGCATTTAGCTTTTAAAAACCATAAGGTCCAAATATTTCATTGCATAAAATAGTGCTGAAAAATAGGCTGGGTGTCAAATGGATAATGTGAATAGTGAATACCGCGGTTCCATGTCATTTCTGAGGATTTAATGTTTCTTTTGGTTCGTTCAAGGCAATCGTAATTACTCACTATACTTTCCGGTAATTAGACTTCGGAGGACCAGCTTGGTTGAAAGTGACTTAAGTACTAAACTTTAAAATGAAAAATGTGAAACCGACTTAGTTACGATCATTAGTGCTTTCACTCACAGACTCATTTCCAAATTGCAAATTAGACAATAATTCGAGCCTCCTGTAACTGTAAAGTAAAATTTCAAAATTAATACCACCCGGAATAATTATTCCATGACTCCGCGTTTCCGAATCTCCTGAATCAGATTGCGACATCAACTAGCCTGGCAGCGGGAAATGAAAATTCAGCCGACTTAATTACTGAAAGGAATAAAATGATTAATTTCGGATGCAAGATCTTTTGCCTTGGTGCTCGTTAAATCTTTTAATGAAATACCACACGCCATCGTCTTCCAACATCTTATCACAGAACTACAGACTTATTAAGGCATTATTATGCCATCCATGTGTCGCGAGGTACCTCTGTCGGTACACATTTATCTGTCACTCCATTTGAGAAGACAATGGGAGACTTTTATTGTTCTCGTAAAGTAAAGCTTGTGGGCAATTAGTGTTTGAGCTAACCCTCTGTACACAGTCTCAGCCGCAGTCATAACTCCTTAAAATGATCCTATAAAACTTCACAATCTTTCTTAATAAACAAAGATATGATCTGCTGACGAATGACTGCCATTTTTATTGTTGAAGTGAGCGTATTATTGCTTCATTGCATATATAAACAAGTACGGACGGTGATAATGACATTGGGATTGACGACGACGACATAATGTCTCTCACCCAAGGCGGTTGTCGTGTCTCGCGGTACCGTGCTAACCAGTACTGCTGATTTTAAAGCTGATAATGACAAGGAAACAACTTTTCATGTAAAATCCAACCTCAGCATAACGATTGATTTGTCGGCAAAAGTATTTTTGTTTCACTAACTGTAAAACATTCGTAGCATGTCAAATGTCTGTCTTTGCTCAATTTCAGGCGTAACCTTCGCTGAAGTCTTCAAAACCGACAATTAATGCCTAGTAAGTGTGGAATTGGACAGTGACAAATCTTCATCATTATACTGTTGAAAAGTGGAACATGTTAAACTGTACAGGGTGGCACGTAACCTTTGCCACCCCCCTCCCCCTGGCCAGAACAATCGGGGACAGTCGGACAAAATGTGAGATACACAATTTGTAAAGAATCTTATGAAGGATCTAGGCAGCTATTCCGTTTCAAGATTCGTCGCGTCTAGCGGCTCTGACCAGCGCTTTTGTAAAAATCGGCATGACAAAACGGATTTTTCAACGGTAATTTGACAAAAATTCGCCCAAAATATTTTGTTTTCAAAAAATCTGCCGATGCTATCTTTCTTGCAATATTTTTATGCAATAATTACAATTTTGTTGGACCAGCCTGGTGGAGAAAGTCGATTTCTCGCTGGCAAGGCATGCATGTGGAGGGAAAAATCTGATTTTTTACACCGAAATGCTCTGCAAGCGAAAATTCGACTTGCTCAAAACCAGTCAAACAAAATTTTAAGAATTGCATAAAGATATCGCAAAAGAGATAGCATCGGCAGATTTTTCAAAAAAAAATATTTTGGGCGAGTTTTTGTCAAATTACCGTTGAAAAATCCGTTTTGTCATGCCGATTTTTACTTAAGGGCTCGTCAGCGCCGCTACACTCAACGGATTTTGAAGTGGAATATCTCCCTAGATTCTTCATAAGATTCTCTACAAAATGTGTATCTCACATTTTCTCCGACTTTCCCTGATTGTTCTGGCAGAGTGGGGGGGGGGGGTGCAAAGGTTACGTACTCCCCTGTACATAAAATGCGGTTTCCTTGTAATAATGTACCGGCAGTTGGGAATGGCAATACGCCAAACTTGGTTTTCGCAGCAACACATGTTATTAGTCGGCCGGCTCATGTTACTGATAATCGTCCAAGTTCAAAAATGGAATTTTTAAAAGACAATACCAATTGTTTTGTCAGCCGGGAGGACAAAGACGGAGAGTGCATGAACAACTACGTATTATCATAATAAAACCGGTATGAAATAATGCGTTAGGCCTTCATCCATGTACTAAAACGTGTATCTAGTAATTTAAAACCAAGGAGAGATGTGCAATAGAGGTGTCACGTTCATACCAGATTATAAATTATTTCTTTCGTTGCAAATGCTGATGCGTTACTGCAAAAGTTCTACGACAACTATGAATGACTTAATAGACGAGTTTGTCATTCAACTCGAGTATTTCTTTTTGTGTGTTTTCTCCATTACTCATATATCTATTTAGTGGGAAAAGTCCTAAAATTGTATCTTTAGACAGGTGTCAAAATTGTTACAACCCGACATTAGAAACGGTCTTGTACTTTCGATGTCGACTTAATGGACACCGTTAATATTTATAGGGAAGGTTAGAATAGCTGGAACAAAACTGCTTTCGGCACTATTGAAGTGGAGAAAGTTTGAATAATGTTGGGATTGCTATTTAGAATTGAAGCCGCGAATGCTAATTGAAGTTGTGAACATTATTTTACGGTCTGACATGTTAAATAAAACTGACAAAATTGAGCCCAAAAATCCCAGAATGCTCTAACATGCTAAAGTTTTCAAGGCTTGAATATGCCTCATATTTCCTTGTAAGCTCTGGGTTTTTTGGATTTGTAAGTGTAAATATTAACATCACGTGTATCGTGTATCCCTAATAAGACAATCAATTTGCATACTCTGTATGTCTGAATGCAGGGGTTAACACTCGAATAAAAAAAACAAAAAAACAAAAAAAGCCTCCATTTTATTTTCTGGAGGTCTCTCAGAAGGTGCATAAAATCAGACCATAGCGGAAGTGTATTGGTAACAGCATCATTTCTAACCTTTATGGTTCTAATTGTATCCAATTATTCGTATTTAACGAATTTACATTTCTTACATTGTGAATTCAATGATTTTTGTTAATGCTACCGTAGCTTTTTTGCTTCATGTTTTTATTCAATCAGAATTCGCAAGTAGGCAACTTGTTGATTTTGAACAACTCAAGCTGACTGATGGATAGTGATTGTGAGCTACAAAAATGAATGAGCTATTTCATATGTAAATCAGCTACTTTTTATGGGCACCACCTGGAGACTAATTAAACATACATTGTGATAATGTCCATGTTGAGCACGAGCAGGATATGGGTGTACTGTGCCAGTCCTGTCAGCAATTCACAGCACATATACAAAATTCAATTTATTAGATAAATAAATTACACGCTTCTCACTCGGACAATATGTCAGACCTAAAGTACAGGTCATTCTTAATTAGAATATGACAAAAATGGGAAATTAATCTTCTTCATTAGCAACATTCATCATTCTTTAAATTTAAATTTACTTGTACTTCAAATGGATATTGCATAGAATTTACTTAAACAATTCGTGCAATTCCCAAAACACGGGGAAATTACAACGTTAGTCAAAAAGAGTTCGTTCAAGACCACATTTCAAATCGAATATAATAAATGATAAATTGAACAAATTATATACTTTCATATAAATATTATATCGTTAACCTGAAACACAAGAATTGGAAATATTCTCCACTTTACGACCGTGGTCCTATGTAGAAAAATGGTACTTCAAGATCACTATATAGCTCAATAATGCCATGTAAATATCACACAATAGAGAAAGGCATACGACCATTTATTTCATTTCATTTTTTAGTGCTAGAGTTCCTCTGGTCTGCGACTGAGATTAGAAACTACGGCGGAATTGGAATGGGTTGCTCGTTTAACCTTAAATTAAATCTAGCTGCCCCTCGTGTTTGCTTTACAAGAATTTACCATTCTAACAATAACAATTTAAAGAAGAGAATGATAACAGGAGTTGGGAAACCGGGTCTGTGTTAACTTATTTATTAGTTTTGGTTTTCGTAAGTGTTATCTCCCTTGTGTGAAGAAGGTCACAGTTAAGGGAGTGCCAACAAAAGAGGGCTCAGTCCCGCACCGAAATATGCCGGGCCTATTATGTATTTTATCATATAGAATTCGAGAATGAAATCCATCCGTCCTATATACTACTCATGGTATTGCCAATAAACATATTTCTTGTAAAAGCACTGTGGATATATATGTATAATCCTCTGGAGTTATCCGTTGACAGAATTCAAACGTCACACATTCTGAGTCAAATGATGGCTTATTGTCTATTTTCACTAGGGAGAAAGTCCCAAACCCTGGTCTAGTAACAGTTGGGTTGACGGCACTCACTGATAAATCAATTATTCATCTACGATGTTTATGCTGTGTGAGCTATGAAGTTGATGAATACTCAATCCAATCCAATGGGCGAGAACACTCGCAATATCTGTGCCCGAACCCGGGATTTCTAATAGTACACACTTAATACGAGTCTCTTGTGAACTTTTGATGCATTGGTGTTCCGATATTCTGGGAGTTTCAAATCAAACATTTCGAAGAAATTCCGTAAATGACCTAATAGACCGCCGGTTCTGAATACGGCGCCGTGCTCAAATAGAGCGCGGACCTTCTTCAGATTTCTGCATGTAACCTAATGGAGAAAGTGGTGAAAGTCTTTGACCTCTAATCCACCTGATTGAATAGAACGCGGGTGCTCTATTGGGTTATTTACGGATTTATAGTATTAGCGTCTTAGATATTTTCACCTAAAACTCGTATGCTAGAGTGCACATCGCCTGACAGTTTCAACGTCGACTTTTAGCATGGACTTTTCGAACCGGAACGACGATTTAGATAGTGGATTTTTTATGCAAAAACTTGTAGCAAGTTACCTTTGAGAGAAGGATTTTTTAATATATCAGCTGTCTATGACTTTCATGAAGCAGGTAGACATGGTGTAGCACATTCCTACCATTAAGTAAAAGTGAAGCACTACCAGACTGCAACAAAGATCAAAATCGTAAAACCCGGTGTTTTCAACGAAATTGTTTAGCCCCGCAGCCTTTATGTTTTTGAACATACATTTAACCTTCTGAAAAAGGTTCCCAACGTTTAGTAAATTGGCCAAAGCCTTACATCGTGGAATTTGCTAAATTATGTTTGCTCACGGATTTATCTAAAATGCCTTGAGGCTCATTTACTTCAACGTAAAAATTGTTGTTGGTATTGATACGGCTCTGACTTCGAGAGAATATGATATTACAACACATTGGGCACAGAGTGTGGACTGTGGAGTCGAGTTCATCCTGTCTGTTCAATTGGAGTTATAGCAGCCTGAGTCTAGGCTCACGCTTGCCAAATGCCAAATAATGCACAGATCTGCTTCCAACTTTCAACCCTTTCGGTACTCACCACAAGGAAATCCCTTTGTATGTAAAATCATACCAGGTTCTATCATTTCCACGGCCTTGTTATTTCATTTTGTTTGGAGATAACATTTTTTTCTAACTTTCCTATACTGTGAGGTTTTAATTGCATACACAGAGGTTTTTCTCACTTTCGCTTTCATGAATTAGAAGTGTCATAATGGGGTGGCGAAGTCGGGTACCATCAGGATGCCCAATGATGGTAAAAATAGATTAGGTGTAAGTGGTGAATGGTGATAGTGCAGTAATGCATTGGGAAAATTGAGGTGAATTCGGAACTCGCTTAGCAGGGTTGGGAGCTTTCTCCTTCGAGATATAGACAATAACCCATCATTTGGCAAAGAATACGTGGTATCTTGATTCTATCATCCCACAACTCAGGATAGATAACAACTCCAAGAGTATAATCTCCTGTATTTTTTTTTTCAGTTTCTCATTCCCATGTACCTCACTAATTTACGCTCGCTAAATGGCACGGTAAAACATTCGCCTATTTCGATAGAAATTGGGTTGCTTTCCATTTCGCGTAGACGCCTTACCTGCATATGGGGAAAACTCCAGTGAAGCAAGGTATTTCACGGCAACTAACATACTTTGTCTGCCAGAGAGATCAAACTCAGGAGACAGCGAAATAGTACGGGGCTGAGTATAGCATTCTGCACAACGGAAAAAACATTACCAGAAATGTATTGTCACTATTGGGACGGTGTACCACTTTTGTGAAGGTCCCACCCCCAAAAATCTAACCGCTACTACACATAAAAATCCAGCGAATTCCAACGACGTACACTTCTCTATAAGGTGTAGCGGTGTCCTTTCGTCTCTCAATAAAGCAGTTGTATCAACTTATTATGATCATCTGACCTCTCCAGTTGATTTTTCGATTCTTTTTTATTTTGACAAGAAAAATGATTTCCTTGTTAGAAGTGTTGTAACGTTGAAACGTCCCTAGTACTCAGAAATCCATGGTACTCATGCACTAACATAATATTAGTCCATTCCCCACTGCACACATTTCGTTTCGACAGCAAATGTTCCCCTGCCCAGCACAGTTATACAATTTGATTTAGTTAGGGATTGACCGAGCACGTAACGAGAACAAGGATATAATATAGTACACTGACAGAAGAAACAACCGATATTTTACTTGCTAAAGGTCACATTCCCGGGGTTCAGAACAGCCTTGACATTATCAAAATTCTTGCTCAATTTTCCATATTCCTAGTGCTAAAAGAAGTGCCACAATTTTTGCGAAAACCTTATGACGTAAGATAAGATAATATAAAAGAAAAGCGGATACACGTTTTGACATTGACAGGAAAAGGAAAGATCACTCTCAATCATGTTACTTATAAAAATTGTGCAAGGAATTAGTGAAACCTGTTAATTCTTCAAACTAGTCGAAAATTACTGTAATCGACTGCTTGAAACTAATCATCGTGTGTTTTTTGTGTAATCGTTACAGACTGCCAAAAGTGTGTTTCAAATGGAGTGTGAAGTGAACTCAGCAACTCCAACTACTTACGGAGGAGCAAGTCGAACAACTAATGGGAGATCCAGTAGTAGCCCAAGTCGTGGTAATACCACTAATGGGAATGGGTCACCAGTCGCCGGGTCAACTGGTAGTCACAAATCTCAACTCCATGTAGATTTTATTGAGTCTAATGGTGAAGTTAAAGAGAAACGAGAGAAATATCTCACCGCCAAATATGGGAGTCATCAAATGAGTCTCATTCGTAAACGTTTGTCAGTTGAAATGTGGCTGTACGATGAACTCCAGAAATTGTTCGAAAATCCGGTACGACTTTGTTTATCATTTGTCTAAGGTATTTTGAACCAGAATCAGAATGCATGTTTATTTTATAAAAGTTTACGGTGCACTCGCGCGTGCCAATAATGTAGCGTTGTAATTGGCGACATTCTATGTGAGTTGTGAGACATAGATATTGATATGAATATGATAACAATTAAAGGAAAAAGACTGGGGCTTATATTTTGGGCTTGCTATCAACCAACAAGAGTTGTGAGATGACAGAATTCAGATATCACGCAGTCTTGAAGAAACGTTGTCTTATCGTCCATTCTACGAGGGAGAAAGCTCCCGACCCTGCTATACCGGTTCGGACTTCACCTCTATAATATGATAACAATAATTGTAATCATTAATTATTATTAATGATTACTTCGATACGCGGTGATCAGAATTTAGTAAACAAAATTAGTGACTTTGAAAACGCGGAATTGTACTCTCACTTGGATCAGACAGTCAGATAGGATGTTCGGATTTCAAAAGACTTAACATATTTAACAGTATACATGGACGATGAATTCAAGTTTGAGATAGAACAGGTTTCGGTATTTTCAGACCAAGGTGAATTCGATCGTAATTTGCAAGTTGACGGTCGCTGGCGGTGGATAGAATTTACGGCCTTACATTAAGCAGAATTCGAATAATTAATTATGTTGGTCACAACAGAATCTCCCTTCACATTTTCATAAATAATGAATTGTTTTTGAAGTAAAATAAGTCCATTCACCCGAAGCGACAGAACTATTTGCTGGATGGCACATTTGTTGAAATATGCACTTTCCATGAATGGCTTCCGCATTCAGTTGTAATTCACGTCTGCTTTCCAGACAGAAATAATAAGTCATTTATGAACGCTTAAGTTAGACTTCGACTTGCGAAGAAGTTTCTGCCCGCGTCGCATCATATAGATTCTAATTAATGACCTGACAGGTTAAGTTCGCCTAAATTCAGTCAGCCAAACACTTGTATCATAATTAATGAGTTGGAAACGGAGTTTGTCTGGACTTTGTTTCAAATCTTTTCATTTAGAATTTCTAATGCACCAGGAGGATATAGTGAAGGCGTGCTGGAATAGAAATAACCTTTAATAACGTCTGAAATATTGTATGGACTAATTGCAGATAATCACCGTTAAACGAATTATACGAAACTTTGTACCGTTTCCTATTTCTGATGACTAATTAAACCTTAGAACTTGCTGATCCTAAGTTTATGACGCACCGCAAGGTATGGAATGATAATTACGAAACATACGAAACAAAACGTAGACTTTGACGTTACAATATACAGATGTACAGAATGTACATCTAAAGTTTCTGAAGCTATTAGAGTATAGTAATACAGATTTGCGGCTTCATTTCATTTTCCTTGAATTGGCAGAAAAGTGTCAGGGATATATCCGGATGCATAGTGACATAATCACCCGGATCGTCTGTGCAAAACTGTGAGAAAATCGGTTCGGATTTAAATCTGGCTTGTCAACTATGACGAAACCTTCGTATTATATGCGATCGAAAATAGTCGTGTCGTAATTGTCATATGACACGGGTATGTGTGGGTTCGATAAACTATGTATATTGCCTAAGAACATCCAAAATAATCTTTAAACTAGAGGTTGAAGAAATCAACCAATACGCTAAAAAAAAGATTCAAAACAAGAATTCTACAAACGCATGCCTGACTACAAGTACCTAATCCAAGGTAGATATATTTCTCAGAGAAATATTCCTGATTTTGAGTTGAACTATGAACTCTGACATAGGTGAGGTGACTGGACTTGAGCCGAGATCGTCCTTAATATTATCAAGACTCGTGTTATTTCGTATAGCACCCCATCACACACATGAACATGAACTTAGTGATTTGATGTTCAGTTAGTTACAAAGACAAAATAGAAATTGGATGACTAATGAAAATATATTTTCTACGTCGAAACAACATCCGGAATACAAATCCTGCTTTGATATTAATGTTGCTTTTTCCTTTTAATACGCGCGCTTGGGACGATACCATGCATTTATTGTTTATGACCACCCCAACAAATTAATTTGACGGCCTTTTGTCCTTCAATGTGGTTTAGGTTTTGAAAATCCACTAAACAACACGCATGGTATGACTAATTTAATCTTTGAGTCACCTTTGAATTTCTGCAAGCTACTATTTCAGATCTTAGACAGAACCCAATATACGATACGTACGAGTAGTATTTTTAAGTCAGGCTCTTAAAGTAAAACTAAAGCTTCAGCCCGACGATTTAAGAAATGACTAATACAATAACCAAGGTCAAAAACCAAAAGTGGTATGTAAGTGGTACCCAAACAATTAATAGATCGTATTTCGTACACAGTAAGGATGCCATTGTTCGATTACTTTAAGTATTAAATTCTATACTTCTGAACTATTCCATTACGACAATCCATTCATTTGCTATTCTCACTGGGCTCTGCGTGAATCCATGAAACATTATTTGTACAATTATTGCATTCTCACGAATCCGCCTGGCTTCATAAGGTTTGTTGAACGAAGACAAACAAAAATCATACGGTCATACGTGTATTACTAGAATAGAATTCTCCAGATGAATCAAAGTACATGGCATACCTCCGTCTTTAGGATGAATGCTTAATAGCAAAATAATCTGGTCAGTGACGTACAGGTTGGTTCGTAGCTTATGATACCTCTTAAGTTCGACGACCTTACCCCATAACAAGGGAATTTCCAGTAAAAAGTGAGGTAAACATTTAATATTATGAATGGGGTGAAATTAGAAGTAAATCCAGTGCAAGAATTTTATATTAAAATTGACACGATCTCTTACGCTGTCCAACCACACAGGATACTTGGATTATATTAGTTTTACCTTAGATTCTCTGCAGCACGATTGATAGGACCAGTACCCAAGAATTCTAATTTAAAGCAGATACATATCTCATTGTTTTGACAACTTCCGGGTAAGGCTGTGTAAGGAGATGAGATGGGATTATGGGATAAATAGTTAGTAACCACCCCGTAATAGATTATCATAATTGGCAATTCACGAGTTTCCGATTGTTTCTAAAACCAATTTAGTTCTGCTCTCTCAACAAACACCTTGCTAATACAATTTTAACTGATTTATATGTGTTCTTTGATAACGAGGAATAGCAGGATGTCAAGAACACAAAACGTAAGGTGTTATTCGAATTTATGCAAAATTAAATTTAAGATGATTAAAATTTATTTGTTCGCCTATTGTTACATTTTTCACGCTTACATTACATGCACAGGCCTTCAAGGTCAAACAAGCAGAGCGTAGCGAAAAAATTCTGTTTAATTTTCCCCAAACACGCGATAAGAGATTCCCATTGTTAATAGCTCTCACTATCATGTCAATGACCAATGAAATCTTCCTACGCATGCAGTGAGTGCTTGTAGAAATAACTTAAAGTACAGCAGCACAAAGCAAACGCTGATTCTATTGGTAACAATGGTATTTTTCGTACGCAGTCAGCGGCAAAAATATTTTTAGAATGTCAGTCTGGTACGATTCATCTACTTGTCAAAGACAACAATAGGAAAACAACGATTTTTTTAGAATGCTTTGCTTTGCGTACAACTATACAAATGAATAGTAACACTTGAAACAAGATGAATGAACAGGCATTGGGAATTCGCATTCCTCCATGAATTGCAAATTGCGATAAAGCATACCATGGAATAGCAAAATTGCAATTGCAACGCTAACGCATGGTTTGTGATGTGATGTACACGTACGACGTACGCTGTACTCTGTACTATACAGTGAAAGATCATTGCCTTATACGAAGTTCAAACCATTTCGAACTTTGACATATTTTTGGTAATCCTGCCGGGTTGGTGTTGAAACTTGTCAAGTTATTTCTTAGATATGAAAAATAAGTATCGAAGAATCAATAAACGTTCGTACTACAAAAGCTCCAATATTATTGGACCACGATTTGTTTTTGCAAATGCGTTTCGAGTTTCGATCTCCTCAGAGTACATACATTGTCCGGGTCCGGAGGGGCTAAAATTATCAAGACGGACGTAGAATTTTGGAATTTGCATTTAAGTTAAACTGAAGATATTGGCACACGTTTACATTCTACAGTACATTCAATACGACACCAAATTCTATCCATTGAAATCATATCCACGCGTCAACATTACATGTTCTTTTCCGAATCATACATTTCTTGTAGAGTCCCTTCATGGCGTTTGGCCATGTTAGCGTTCGAGCTGAGCTATATTGAAATTTATTTGGCAGGCATAATTTAGCGTAACATTTTGTAATTGTAATTTCTGCGTTGACCATCATAAGAATGAATTTGGAAACATTTGGCGAACAATTCGCTTAAGGAGAAGTATTCAGATTTCGTGCTACGAAACAGATAGTTAGTTTGAACTTGCGATTGGGACGGGAAACAGTTTCGAAAATTAGAGAAAAGTCATATTTAGATGGATGATTTTAATTTAAAAGAAATAATTATTAACCTCTGAGAGATAGGGGGTGCTACGAACTAACCTCATTTTAATGTAATCCGCCGATGAATTTCTAACAAAAATGCAAACTGTTAACCTTCACCAAGAAATTATGTCCAAGAATTAAGAACCACTTCCTGTCCAGGGTTTTAGTCCATTTCATTGCCAAAAAATTAAAATTTTTGAACGGTAATGCGCGCGTTCGAACGCATTGACTGGACAACGATTGTAAAAGAAATTGACAAGGCGTCTCAAAGAATCATAATATGTATGACATAAAATGTAATAATCTGTCTACATAAGAAATTATGCAAGGATGTTACACGAGCTAATCCTATTACACATTACACCTTAATAGTGTCAAAGTATTCTGAATCCAGGCGTGAAATTCGTGATAATCATACATTAATGTAAAATTGTTGAAAACTATTACAATCCGCAACACAAATCCAGTATCTTCAGACTCTAATTGTTTGATTGAGTATTAAGCAGAGGATAAAATCGAAGCTAACAGATCACATAATATTTGGAATATAGAACAAAGCCCTCCTCCACACCTGTTCTCCCAAATCCGCCGCATTTCATGAATATTTAGATTCGGTAAAATTATTTTGCACTCAAACAGCGCAACCGGGTTTTTCTTTATCCATCTATGCCATTCATACAGATGTGTTCAACTGATATTATAAATTAATTGCAGACTAAGGCGAGAGTTTACAAGCCAGTTGGTCCCAAATCCAACTAAACACTATAGATGGGGACGTGTATCGCAAAATTGCCATTGTAATGTCGCATTGAGATTGAATTAAAATATTGTGTGTACTCTTGTTCAATTCAAAACAATCCGCTTACATTTTATGCACTTGTATTGCCCAGGCCAACATCATTAATTTATCATTGTTACTAGTTGTACTAAAACTCTACAAACGCTTGTAATTTACTAGTCAGTTTGAAATTTATTGCTGTCTCAGTCAATCATGTTGTCACTGTCAGATTCTCAGATTGCTTTAACAGTATTTTGATCCAATAGACACGCCAGCGAAACGATTGCCTTTTTTGTTTACCAAAATTATTTCAAAATAAACGCTGCAAACGTTGTGGATGGGGAATTAACCTAGCTATGTAAACAAATTAATGAAGAGGACGAGCGTTTCCACAATTCACACAATTCATTTAACAACGAAGCAAAAAGATCTACATTTAAGAGAGAATAGAAATAATCGTAATAAAGACAGCATGGCCAATACCCCCCCCCCCTAGGAGAGCGTTTTAAATCTACTTCTCGCTCATTTGCCCTTCACTAATGTAAAGATAAGTTAGTTTGTATTTGTGATGTTAATCTAATCAATCAATTAATTTAAGTTGAAATTATTTTCAAGTGTTTTCATAATAAGACAGTGAATGAGCGTACTTGTATGTGTGACTGCGTTGAAATATCACGTTAATAAAGAAACAAACAAACAAACAAACAAACAGAACTGCATTTGGCAAACCGAATTTGCCGCACCTCGGTCTGGTCGACGGAGGAACGCGAACGGCCAAATCCCGATATACGCAAATGAATGACTGAATTCGGCATTTGGCTGGTTGGGAAACAACCACACCTAGGTATGGACGACCATACCCCCGAAATTTTGGGATATGGTCGAATCTCATATGCCACGCCTAGGTATGGTCGTTTTCTTCGGCGAAATGCCGTTTTTGGGCTTAGAGCCTAACATACACAAGAGATCGCTCTCCAGTGAACCTTATTTTATACTATGTGTGGGCAGCCAGAACTATAATCCTTATTTTACCACTACTAACTCGGGATCGTTTTCCCTCCAGCGGCTTCAGTCGTTTAGCTCGTGCGAGCGGGAACTCTCTAACTAGGTGCGCCATCTCTCTTCTCTGAGATTAGCTTATTTCTCCCTAATATTTCCCTAAACCGAGAGAATTTTGTAACTGACATTTTATTTTGTATTTTTCAAGCATGTCGCTTTATTGGTCATCCATCCCAAATTATAAACCTGGGAGGATTCGATGAGGATACTCCAGTCGGATCGGCCAATGATGAACTACTGTGAGCACTACAGGGAATAAAATAATAAAAACCTTAGAATTGTCTTAATTTATGGGTAAAGTGTGTTAATTGAAGTTGGGAGCGGGTTCGGGTGAGGTGGTGGGATTTTTCTAAGCTCATGAAAATATGAAAATCGCTTTCTCCTGGAAATATTATTTAGTTCCTTACTGAGCCGGCCGTAAGGTTGATCTAATTGCAAGTTATTTATTTGATAGAATACTTATTTCTGAACTATTATTAACAGAGAGCTTGTACTGGATGTGTCCGGAGGTTCAACCTTTCAATTCGTATTTCCATCAACGTCCGCCTACTTGGATTTCTACCATGTTCCAGGGACACAAATAATAAAAGTATTCCTTAAAACATCATTTGACGATTACCTTGAGACATTCCCAGGAGTGTCTACAAGACGGGATACTTTATCAATTGTGTGCAATTCAAGTCCACAAACCCTTAATTTGTATCTTGATTATAATATTCAAGATATAAATGATAACTGCGCCAAATTTGACGAAGATCAGTATGAATCCAATGTGACCACACAATGGCCTCCACAAATCAATCTGAACAGTGTGTCTATCTTATTAAGAGACAATGACTATACGCTACCACACACAGAGGTTGTCTTGACAACGACAAAAGATGACAAATTGATAGCCGTCGCAACACTTTTGAGTCAGCGACCGTTCGTGTATTCCATCGGTCTTAAACTACTAGATGACGTACAGCTATCCCTGGATGACGAAGCAACCTTTACAATTACTGCCACCTCCACAGATGGAAAATGTTTAGCAACAACTGAATACACTTTTAGTGTTGAAAAAATTAATATGTTTCCACCCGTATTCACAAAATCTTTGTATTCTTCTGATGTGGATAATTTCCCCGTAGTCGGGGATACATTAAATCCTGGGATTTTAGCCACGGACGCTGATGACTCAGATTTTGAGTATACAATTGGTCCTGATTCAACTGCAGACATTGTCACCATAGAAAAAGACAATGGTGGAATCATTTTTACCAAAAATATCGACCAAGCATTCTGTGATAATTTGGATAAAAGGAAGACGGTCAATGTTGAACTAATTGCAAAGGAAACTGCAGAGCCTGAAGAAAAACAACTATCTTCAAAATCAGTCCTCTCAATTTTCTTCGACTGTCCAGGTAACTTAACAAACATGTGTAAATATAAGGTGGGGTTAATTCTTGTCTAATACTTTGCTTGTATAACAGTACCAAATCCAGGGAATCCACCAATCTTCACAAAGTCAGTTTATTTTGCTGAAGTGCCAGATTTGCCAAATGCGGGGACAAGAGTTGATGCCGATATTGCAGCGACTGATCCTGACAGCTCCCCATTTGAATACTTACTTGGATCTGCAACACATGACATTGTTAAAATTGACCCGTCCACAGGACAGGTTGAATTAATCGTACCAATTACAAAGGAATTTGTTGCGGGCTTAGGAAGACTTGGGATGGTTCAAATTGAGCTAATTGCCAAGGAAACGGAATTGCCGCACCTGTACTCCACATCACTACTCATAATAGTTTTCACTTATGAAGGTTTGAGATTTTTATCTACTGAACTTGTAGAGTTTTTCTATATCGTGAAGTAACATTTTTCATTTTCACAGAAGAGGTTCCAGGTGGTGGAAGTCCACCGGTATTCCTTCAACCATTTTATAAAGTGGAGTACACTCAGCTTCCTGACGCTGGTCTAATAGTCAACACTAATATTTTAGCTGTTGATCCAGACAATGATCCCTTTGAATATATTATTGGTGATACGACAACACACAGAGTTGTTAATTTCCTTCTCCCTACCTCAAATCTCGTGAGATTTAGTCGAACGATTGATGAAGCATATTACGAAGGGCTGGGTATTCATAAAATTATTACTGTTGAACTCATTGCCAGAGAGAAATTGCCAGGTGTCCCTGAAGCTGAGCAACTTTTCTCCAAATCTGTCCTCATACTACTATTTTATCAAAGTATGTCCTATATTTGTTTAAATTATAAAGTACTATACGTTTGTCTAATCCAAAGACATGTTGATTTGAAGCTCCTACTCATGGAACTTCTTCGCCGTGTCTGCCACAAGGAGAGGTCGAGGCTAGCACAGAGCGTGAGTCACATTTAGTTTATCTTAATAATGGATATTTTTGCTAATTGAATATCTTTTTTTAGCTTTCGTGAACGTCCGTAGATCCAGGGCTTCCAATTGGTGGTGGTAAAGAAAGACCGCCATACTTGATGTTCCTGGATGAGATCAGTTACTAAGTGATTATCGACCTAAGAGATAAAATTATGTATAGTCACAACTTTCAAGTCAAATTTACGATTATTATATTTTATTGACTCATTTATCAACCAGAAAATTGTTTAGCTTTTATTCTGAGTAATTCCACTCCATTCTTTTATCCTTAATAAAATTAGTTCACTGTTGGCATTTGGAAACCCGAACAATGCGAAATTCAAACCTGTTTGTTTGTTTTGTTTGTTTTTTCATTAGAGTGATATTTCAACGCAGTCACACATACAAATATGCTCATTGACTGTCTTATTATGAAAACACTTTGCGATGATATTTACAAATTC
>JAQGCA010000504.1:0-27264 GCA_034698945.1 Protaphorura quadriocellata
TCAGCCTAGGAGAGTCAACAAGGTGATTTCAGTTTTCAGCATTGGAAAATTATTTCTTAACCAATTGAATGTCATGTCCCACATTTACAATTGACATTCTAATGCCCATTTTGCACATCCAGAATTGAGGTCAGAATTGTATTAAATGACCGCTTCGTAATATCGTAATCCGTCTGACAAAAAATTGTTGAATTCCAAGCATTAGTACGGAAAACTAAAAACGCTTTGGATTAACAATGGTTGAAAATATTGTTGTGCACGGAATTATCCATTTCAAAGTTACTTTATCGGGAACTTTCCCTTACTTCACGGTGCGGACACTCAACTTTCAACGAAATAAACAAACAATGTCCGAAAGTTTGTATGGACATTCGGAGAAAGAGGATGGAGTTGTTGGATCTCTCTATTTTCCTTTTGAACGAATTCAAACCAAAAACTTATCGTGCTTTTGTTTTATCGTTGACTTATAGGTAGGGAACGGATTCCGGTCAGTTTGTCGATAAAATTCCAAACTCTTCACTGAATACTTTGTGGAATAAAAGAAAATGTTGAATTGAATTCACTGAAAAGTTTTTAATTGAACCGATATGCTGCTAAATATTTTAGTAACCATACTTCGACCATATAGGGAGCAATGGGCCACCTTGCACTCCTAAACCTGATTTGACCAAACACACACTCAACCATGTGATTGTTCTTATTAGTTACCTCGTCGGACCCCCAGTGGAATTATTGCTTTCGACGGCAGTTGTCAAAGGGCTCCCACCAGCAGCACCACCCCCGGCATTACCACTATTGTCAAGTCTAATCAAAGAAATTGACCTATCAATGAAGTGATGATGCTGGGGTGAATTTGACCTTTGTATTGGAGATGCTCCAACCCCCGAAGAATTGGTTCCGAGTTGAAGGGCTGAAGAGGAATAGATTCTGGGTTCATCAAGGCGAAGAAGGGAGCCCTGTGAGGGTGGCATGCCGACGTAGGACCTCATCGATGAGGAGGACGAAGGTGGACCTCCATGGCCACCAAGGACATGGTGACCTCCGTGCCCATGTCCATGACCTTGACTGTGACCACTACTATGACTGCTATGACTACTACCGTAGCCGGCGGGTGGGGGCGGGGGTTCATATAATTTTGTACTCTCATTGTTCTCAGGGTTAAATCGGTGAGCGTGGGCGGCCGCGGCGGCATTACGTGGGTGTCTTGTCAAAGTTGACGTGTAGTAAATGTCACTCCGTGGGTCCCCGTAAGGTGACTCACTCTGCGTCCCATAGTAAGCGGTGTAAGGATTATTTGCTGACGACCTTCGGTTGTAACACGACCGATTGAGGGTCGCACATGCTGGAACATCTCTGTAATTTCAAGAAATATACATCAGAATTTAACATTTTAACAATAAAACATTTGTGACCTTCACCGTAGCTAATATTCTTGCTCAATCTGACCCTGAACTAGGGCGGAAAAGCGAAGTAATGGTGTTTAAAACACCCGAATCCCCGGTGATCTCGCTTAGCTTTACGTGAAAATGTTGTATGTATAATACATACAACGTAAGGACCTGTAATGGGATGTTGTCACTGAAATAAATTTTCAATCCCAATCGTGCGTTCTCGTCGATCTCTTATTAATAACTAGAAGATCTTATACCAATCAGGTTCGTTTTATCCAATTCTTCATATTACACCGCATACTCGTATACCGAGAATTCCCATATCGTTTACCTAAAGCGAAATGACTTCCATGCATGGTTCGCGAATGGACTCCTCTTTCCCTTTATTTAACAAATAAGAATGCCATAATTGGCCGCTACACCTTGAGATTCTTGCCGAAATATTGATTCTGACGATCATATTCAATTGAAGACACTCCAAGATTTCCCTACGTTAGGTCTGTAGATTAAGTCGTGACTTTCACTGCTTTCTCCATGACACCAAGAGAGAAAGTAACATGAAAATAGTGTGTACACTTGCCCTGGGGTGAAATTGTGTCAATATTAAAGATTTGCCGCGACCCAGTCAAAAAACAATTCTAGAGATATAGTCTGCTGGGGAAAAAACCTACACGAATTATCCATACATTGATTGGATTGGACTCGTTTTTATTTAAGTCATCAACTCCATGATGGTTCACACAATACGTCGAAGAAGTCACATCGATTCATCAATGAGTGTTTCTGCCTGCTTCAAGGTATGTATGCATAGTTAGGTGGTACCGGAAAACATAAATATCAAAACTGAGAAAAGTAATATCAGGCTAGTGACCGTTTAATGTTTGTTAGCACGTGATTGGCATCGATTATGGATGATTGATTACTCCGCAGTTCAACTGAATAGGACCCGGATGACACATCCTTGCATTCACTGAACGAATTGCATTTTCCGTTTTAGGCATATGAGTCACTAAAGCGAAGCAAATACTTTTTCTTGCATGTTGTGGTTTTGTGGCCGAAAAGTTTAAGAATGTGTATTTGTAACATTTATCGGGCGAATGGAGCAATACAACTTTACCGTGATCACGAGGTTCGCCATTTTTCTCTAGCCATGACTAAATTATTTTTGCTAATAAAAATGCTGAACAATTTCTGTGTGGGAATCGGAACTGCAGATACGCTGCTCTTCCATGCAGCCACTTAATTACCTAGTCGCTGTTTCGTACAGCGTTTACACACCTAGTTCTACTGTAAGCTCAATTTGTCTATCTTTATAAATAAATTGCAATAAGCTCAACTGCAAATTAATCTCAACTTCTCGTCAAGTAGGATTAAAAAGGATATAAAATAAAAACGATTTTTTTAGGAACCGAAATTGTTGTTATCTCAAAAACAAATGCATGGATGGAATTTAGAGAACATTCACCTCATTTTATGCCGACATTTATGACGGAAAAAGTTCAGAATCAGAATACGCAAGCAGCAATTAAAATTGAGTCCTCTCTGTGACAAACAGACAAGAGATGAAGGTGTTAATTCATATTCCGTAGTCATCACAGACTATCCAGGTTGTCTTTGGCAACTCTTTGTAGGTGAATCAGAAACAGGTAGCGGTAATCCTTCAGCATCGCGTAGATGAGTAACCATGATTACGTTTACTTAAGCTTTGTCTTATGATCTCACGACACGTGTCCCTCTTACATACTGGAATTATGTATCTCGTTTAAGTGAAGATGAAGTTACTGGACAAAATGTTTATAGTTCATGCTCAACCGAACACCTATCGCCAAGACCGCACACCTCCAGTACGATCGTTTGACCGATTCCACGTTGAGATTGACCACACCGTAGTTCAATGAGACATTGACTGTGACAGTTAATCATATTATTTCTCATATGCCCCTCTCTTATTTGACGGCTGTCCGCGTTTATGTCAGATATCCGTGTCAGGCCAGATACCAGCAAGAGGTAAAAAGGGTATTAGGTATTTACTTTGAAACCACATGATTTTGGATATTTTTCCAGCACAAAAAATCGTCTGACTTCGTTTATCTCCCTGAGATAGTACATTCGTTTACCTCTCGGATATGAGAAACATTCCTCACTTTGAATGTCAGATTTTGTTCTGAGCTATACTTGTCTCATATTAGACAAGATTTCCGACGAAGGTCTCTCATCCGATACACGGAAGATTTCAGATATTCCTGATTCCACACGATCATATTATTTACCTGTACTGAAGTGGTGGATGAGGGATGGTGTTGAAGTGAGAAGGTGATGGATGAAGAGATACAGGTGGGGGCGGGGCATGATAGAACTGGTGACAACAGGGTGGTGCATATTCGACCAAACTCCTCCCTCCAGCCCCATAAGGTGGTGTCCTCGTGTAAGCCCGACTCTGTGGAATATTGTAAGCTGCCGTGGGGTCAACAAGGGCAGCAGAAGACGCAGAAGAAGTTGACTGATGATGACCCCGACTCGGTGAATACTCCCGATACCTGTACCGTGCCCCATTTGAACTCCTATTAGGATTTGCGTAAAAACTGCCATATTCCTCCTCGTCCGACGCTTTCATGTCTCACTTCTTCATCCAGAGACCCCAGGTCCGCAGTAAGTAGTGCTGCAGATACTACTGACCGTCGTCCTAACCTCAAATCCTCCTCAACATTCATTCATCATCTCAAATTCACAATTCATAGATTGGAAAAATCTCACTTTTGTACTATAATTGAGTCTGATTCTAATATTCAGTCCCTTCTCCATTTCAATTAAAATACAAAACTTGTTAAGAAACACAGGCACCCACATTTATCTTTTTCTGCCACACTGCACCTACACATTCACAATCACCAAACAGGTCAGAGTCGGACTGGTTGGTAGTGGTCAAAGTATCGATAGTTGCACTGAGGTCATCAAACATGCAGATACTTATCTTTCTCAGACAACAAACAGACCAGCACATTTGAATATCTTAACCCTTTGACCAAGAATCAATTCGAGTTCTAAAAATCATGATCCGTATAAATTGGTGACCAGATTTATAGACTTTAAATTTCAGACTTAAAATGTTAGTATCGTATCATTTTAAGCTCCACTCCCATTGTTGCATTTTTCGGGAGAAACAATATACAAAGATGGTTTGAAGTCGGAGTTGGAATGAAGATCGAGCGGATGTAAGTGGAGTGTGACTTTCTTTAGGGAATTGCTATCGATTAACTGACTCAGCTATTTGAGAATTACAATTCACTTTCACATTCAAGTCTCAGGTTTTCTTTTTCTTGGAAGTAGTATGTACGTATGTAATATCACAATTCACACCACACAACAAACACTCTAACTTTTACATGAAAATCGTCCATTTGTTAAATACACACAGTCAGACACCCTTGGCCCAAGTTTCCACGATCCTACCAAGTTTGGACTTTCTTTTTTAGACTTTTTTCTAAAAGTTCCAAAAAATCCCTTCCTTGGCTGGTTCCCTGGGCTCTGAGCCTTTGCCTTTGCCTTAGCCTATGTATGTATAATGTGTGTGCCAATTATTGCATTGCAATTTTGAGTTTTTGAGTGTGTAGCCATGCCATGGGCATTTGGGCATAGGGAGGGAGTCCTCCTTTTACCATTCGGAGTTTTCGGATCGGGCACGGCACTCTGGGTCTTTGGACTATACGGACTCCACGGCTATATACATAAGTACGTACGTAAATACGTGTAGCAACCGAATAGTTACGTTTACTTACGTATGTATTACCTGCCTAAACCCCGAATTCTACTTCTTCTAGTAGTTCTAGTTCTAGCTAGCTCCTTCTTTCTTTTTTCCTCAAGTAGAAACTAACAGATGACAGTTCAGTCTCCCGAGTTTCCCGAAAACGGGTGGATCGAAAAAGTTGAAAGATTTTTAAGGATGAGGAAGGTGGGAGGGTTCCAGGGAATGAGACGTGTGAGGTTACCCGGGCTCTTCTCGGTCCGGGTATTCCCCCGAATTTCTTCCCCTTTACATGGCAACTTATTGATCGGTTTATTGGATGGAGGAAGAGTTCCCGAGTGCGATGCCAAATGCATGGAAGAATGTGCAGAAACTTAAAGGCTTTACATTTCATGGGTGGACGAGAGGGGTTTACCGCATGCACAAAATCACACCGAATCACTTCACTTCCATGGAGTTTTCTCCAGACTGTCCATCCGTCAACACACTTTCTCCAGGTGAAGGATCATTTCATTCCAAAGTGAAAGTAAATAAGGATAACGAAAATATCTCCCCAACTCTTCTTTTAGTTATCCTGGGAAATTCAGACTGCACTGAAATCTCTGCCTGGTTCTCTCTGTTATGTCAAAATACACTTAATTTGGTTGCCTGGTTCAGAACCAGAGTTACAGTAACTTACAAATTCTAAATTAAATGAACGTTAGAACGTTGATTTTACTCGTTCGAATTTCAAAATCAATTGCTTATTTTTCAATTTTTGTTGTATTACTGCTCTCTTAATTCACTTACGAATTACGATTAATCATTATTTACCAATTACCATTATTTTCAATGTTGGAAAACTGATCCAACTGTAAAGATATACTGCGGTTGAATGTATTTAATTAATATATCATATGAACTTAATTCTTTTCATATAAAATGGGCATTTAATGCTCTGTAATATGTAATTCTAGATTATTCATTCCATATACGGTAACAAAGTGTAAAAGTTATTTTTACTATTGCTAGAAGTTGAGTTTATTGAAATTATTCTAATACTGGGTTTTTTTTAAGGAAAGTGGTAGAAAGAATTCAGTTCTCTAATATTTAAGTGTCGGAATGTAATAGGAATGCGGCTAGGATAGAATTTAGATTCCTTTAATAAAGTGTTGCCAACGTTGGATGACAGTTAGGTCAGTTCAAACGCACAAGCGGTTTCTTAAGGTGTTAAATCAGTATATTTAACTGCAATTTTTCTCAAAAAGTAACTTTCTATACCCTATTGCTGGTACTGTATTGCTTCCTATCGCTAGTGCCATACTTGATTTCATCTTGTCTTAACATTAGCGAATGAACGATGTTTTCAAAAAAAATCAACTCGTTAATGACGTTTCGGTTAGTCCTGAACGGTATGGTCTCACTGGTCGATAGAACGTACGACTCACCAGACTGCTATGTCATGGTAAAAAGAAACTGTATAAACTAAGCCGTTAACATAAAATGAATTGGTTTCAACTAAAACCTAAAATTGGCTTCTGACGAGTACGAAAATCGTCTAATTTACAAAACGGGTCTTCTTTATGTTGCCATTTCTTTATCTCAAATTTTTGAGTGTGTACAACGTGAGTTTATTTAACCAGGTAAATTTTGTGGTCATTCAGTTTCGATTAGCCTTCCCAGGAACTTACATCTTCACGGTGGCATAAATGATCTCTTTGTTACATGTAATACCGTCGCGTTTAAAAATATGTATGTGTTTGTTGATATAATAAAATTGTACTTTAAGACAGTATTTGAAGCTGTCCTAGTCTTGATAATTTGTTCGTTATAATTACATGTTAAGCGACGACTCCATGCAGTTGCTTTCAAAGCGGATCACAATGTCTTGCTGGAGTTATTCGGAAAAGGTCATAAAGTATCGGTCATTTGCTCTGCGAATTAATAGCTATCAATGCTGAACACTCCTCATTTGGAATCCCTCCTATTATTGTTTAGCTTAGTGAACAACATTTTTATATGACCGTTTACAACCGTTTATACGACTGCATGCTGGCAGAAAACAACAACTGTGACTTATTTAATCACTTTTAATATTAACTCACATTTCATAGCATATTATCAATTTCAAAAGACTGGACTGAATCAAGATCAAAATACTTTTTGGGATACATAGGCTTCCTTCTCCAATAACGATTATTACTAAACCGGAAGCCGAGTAATATGTCATCTTCATTTTCTCCAGTTTTCCCGTCTTTTCGTCCTATACTTGAACTTTGAAGACGAGCAGTTCCAGAAACTCGACAACACTTGTATTCCCATCCATTACTACAAGATCGCCGATTACAGAAACTGGTCATTCCACCACACCCGTTAGCACTCTTCGTCCACATACGACTTATGCAACCTGTCCACATACCTTCATCGTCAAACAAGGCACGGACATGTTTCTTTGGAGTTGAAAAGTATTCTGGAGAGAAGACTAGAAACAAATAATGAACAATTAAGCTACATCTCAGATCTCATCACTTTAACCAAATTGATTTTCATGTAAACTCGTAAACGGACCATTGGATTTCGGAATATTAACGACTTTAACATAATAAATTCTTGCACTTTTGTGCCTGTTCCGGTTATCGGCTACTACAAACACCAAATTGCCAGTTTAAGCAATTCATAAACATATCATACTACTTTTCATGTAAAACACAGAGGCCTGAATGGTCAATGCGAGAGATTTCATCAATGCAGTTATCCGGTCCAACTAGTTCTGATCACATGTCAGTTTGTCACTAAAAGACTAATTCCGTTTCCATCGGGAAATAGCTGCTGTGATGTTTTAAGAAAGACGGAAACAGACAACGATATATTCGTACTAAACTGTACTGTATTGTATTTTATTTCTTGTCATTCTGGTATATTCCTCACTACATGTCAGGCCGGGGTTAAAGTGATTCACCGGTTCATGTACCAGATGCCACAATTAAAGGGATGTGATCTGATCGTCTGGTTGCTCATCCACTTTATACACTTTGAATGTCTGATCAGAAATCAGAAGTGACTTTGGCTTAAAAGTATTAGTGAAATGTGAGCTGGATCAGTCGTACCTACACTGGTGTTTATCAACATAACCAAAAAAAATCTGCTGAACTTGCCTGATTCTTTGGAGTTAAAGCTGTGACTACGAGAAGACGCCGGGTTCACAATCGCAACTAGAATCAGAAAACTGATTAATGACAGAACCAAAAATCTAGTTTTTTCTATGAAAGTTTTTACACCCGCTAGTTGCATTTTTCAATTAAAAACTATACGAAAACAATTATCAAAAGTTTAAGATCTGGCTGCGAAAATAATTCTGAAACTAACAAATTATAAGAATATAAGCTTTACGAAAACAATTCCAGTTTTATAATGAGTTCTGATAAGGAAACCCATTTTTTATTAGTCTACTTTTCACGAAATATTAAGGAAGCGGTGAATTTCGGTTAACCAATGTGATGTATTAAATTAGTCATTAAACTGTGACATCGGCGACGCCTCATTTCCTTCACTTTACTCACAACAGTTGACAAATCCTAATCCTTTGTTTAACAATATTCCAGGACCTATTTTTAACTATTTAAAAGGTCGCTATATTTACTTCCAAACCGGAGATTTTGACGTCAGTTGAACCTCATTTCAGAATACTATGAGAATTCCAGGTATTCGTGACGTCTACTTTGATTTGAACATGAAATTGATTAACATTCGGCTTACTGCATGGCGACAATTTCAGATATGAGAATACCATTTAAATTGCAAGCTGAGTTGTCCGATGAGCTGACGATAGTCAAATGCTCAGTTAATTTAACCGAATGTCATAATCTAATACATTGTATGCATAAAAATACACAACTTATTTATTCAATTTCCCCGGTTTGACAGTGAACACAACCAGAAAATGTTAGTTTTTTCCAATTGAAATATACAGAGTGTAAAACAAATACGAATAGAGACAGCCTCTCTACAGCAATCAGCACACCTTGCTTGCCCAATTAATCGAATCATTATTGTACCGAGTCGATAAATGCTGACATGACCTTTGATGTCGCGTGGAGGAGAGCAGAGATTCTTCGCATTACAATTTTATACCAAGTATTAAATCAGCATTCGTAGTTTCATTGAAAAGCATGTTCTAACCTCTTACTTTAATTATTTGGTTATTTGGTTATTAGTGCTCATTTTTAAGCTTTAAATGCATTTTTTGTATTTTCGTAACACAAGTCGTTACGACATACAAATTACATTCATTGAATCGAATTACTTCTCAGTCTCAGACATGTCAAAAATTCATAACAAGTATTGACGATACATCATACATATGTATCAGAGAGCCTCAAATATAGCCCCGGGGCTCTATTTACAAAATCTGTCTCCAGGTCAGTTGCTTTCTCGACTTTCTCCATAAGAGAGCATGGAGAAAGTCAGACTTGAGTCAATTACATTGAAAATGTAATTAATTACAAATTACAGCCTATTTTTGAAAGTATTTCCGTTACAATTACAAATTACATGCAAAATTATTGACGTAATTAATTACAAATTACAATTACAATTACAGACATCTTCCAAGTAATTAATTGCAATTACAATTACGTAATTGTATTTTGTAATTAAAATTACAATTACCAATGTAATTGACCCAAGTCTGGAGAAAGCAGGAAAAAGTACCCGGGTTGTAATGGAGACCGGGTTCAATTAGAGACCGGGCTTTACCAGAAGTTCTCCATATGGAATTATCACTTTCAAAAAACTGGTAGGATATTACAGCGTGGTCGAAATTTTCATCATATCCAGGCTGAAGAAATTATTTTCCAATGATGTCGGGCTTCATGCTATTCTGAATTGACATCAGTGAGTTACAAACATTCATAGTAGAAACTCTTTCATTATATGTACTACCCTGTATTTTCTGATAAATTATTTATTTTGCTTAATTGATCCAAATTAGATTAATTTCATAAAATAAACAAAAATAAACCATGTCATCCGTACAGAATTATTCGACATTTAGATTAATTTCGTTACTCTCTTCGAATACTTCCGTTACTCTCTTCGAATACTTCCGTTTGAGTACTAATGGCAGCACCTATGCTTCCATGTTCCACATGAATGGTTTGGACTGCAGGGTTCTAGGTCACACAAATAGGTCGAAGTCGGACAAGCGTCGGATGTCCAAGTCGAGGTCCAACTGTGACAGTTCGACCATTCACCTAGAGAAAAAAAAGGAATGGTCAGAAATTAAAGTTTATGTCAATAATGGGCATCCGTCAACTTCTGACTGTTGGGTCTTTGTTTCTTTCGGTTAGAATGTACATTCACAGTACGTTAGTAATTAATTAATATTGCACAACCTTACCCTGAACTTCAGTAATAAGGTATTGCCAAGCAAAGACAACTTCCCTACTGTAATATAAGTACGCTCACAAAATTTTAGGTAGCATAGTTCTATGGACGTAGACAAACGTGAATAATAATTATTCTTTTTCCATGCGTTATATCGTAAAACACTTTAAGAATTTCAATAAATTGTAGTTAATTTATTTTCAACGCTGAATTCGTTAAAAAGTTATGGACGAAGGTCGAATGACTGATTTGCAATTTCTGTTTTCTTAGGCAAACAATTTTTATATTCAACATGTTTAAGTTGACGACACCAGAAAAATAGGGAAATTTACCTCGTTGTTCAGTTGTTCCATGCACAGGTACCGCGATGGCAACTACTAATAATGTCAGAAAACTAATAAATGATGCTAAAACTATTTTCGGAAGGAATGAGTTCATCACACCAACTCGGCTCATTCTGAATTACGAAAATTATGTGAAATACGTAATTTAAGCTTGGCTGAGATTTGGTACTCGTAAGTGTCGGACAAGGGTAATTTTCTGATACTACCTTATTAATTGCTGTTACTTCTTATTCAAACGTTTAATAAATTCTGTTGAAGAAATTAAGGTTTAAATAGTACTGTGTTAAAGGAAGTTGTAAATCTCGGTCAACTCATTCATTCCATCCAACGAGTTACTATAAGACTCATTTCCTTTTCTTAAACAGATTATCCGCGATGATGTTGTCCAAAAAATCGTTAAAAGTAACAAAGCTCTGTTTGTACCATTTGCTTTTAATTGCGTGAATACATTCGGTTATCGGTTACAACATGAAACACGTCAGACGACATTTTATTTCTGAAGAATTTGTGAAATTTTGTGTTATTAATATCTAGTGATGGTACGGTTTTATTTGACCAAACACCGACACCGACACCGACTTGACCAGGATGCCGGACACGAGTGTTTTTTAAGTGTAACGGCCACGTCGTTTCTGAACTTGTCAAGTTCGGTATTAATTAATATCATAGTTATTTAGTGACGATGTAGTTCTACTTGCCCCCTCATCAACACCGATGCATTATCTAACTTAACCTGGATGACGGACATTACTGTTTGTGCGTCTAATCCTAAGCGAAACTGGACATTGGATTATGCAAGGTCAGAATATCCACATGTAGTTAATTAATCACATTCTGCCTTTAAAATAACCCACTGCTGGCACTGCGTCAACCATGTTCACTTCCCCACAAAATTATTCTAGTCCTTCGCTGATTGTGACGAAATAGCAATTCAACAAACACGTCAATGTTAATCGCATTTCAGTCTAATAAGAAGTCAAAATAACTTAACGCGTTCGTTTATTTCTTCAAAAGAAAATATGCAAAATGTAGTACACAACAGGAATAATAAAAATATAAAAATTAATTTTTACAAATTGTGCAAACATATTCCCCTTAAGTCATTCTATCTCGATTAAAATCAAACAAATCCATACAACATATTTAACTTGTAACTACAATTAATATAAAGCTAACGATAGGACGTTTAAAAAAATAATAACTAAAACATAAAGCTACCACTTTCAAAACTCTTGACCCTCGGATGGACAACGTCAGTACGATTATTTCGCAAGACCATTCCGTACTTTCCATTGGTCAGCAATACTTCCGGCATCATTAAGACGAGATAGAGCGTTCTTGATCTATAACAATTTACCAGGCAGGAAGGCCAATCCTCATATATCATTAGATCGACGAATACTCATAAATAATAATAAGACATACGTTGAGACAAAATAACAATAAGAAATTAATACAATTAAACCACTTTTTAACATCCCAAGAGTAGGCAGGTACGTTTTCCGAGAACTTTTCTTAAAGACATTTTGATCTTGATTAAACATGAGTATGTACCACCCGTTCCCAGCGGTTCCATATAATGGTGTTGTTAATTTCATCGCCTGTAGACGGTTGATTTTAGCTAAAAACACTTTGCACAGAATTAGCTCCGGTTGAACTCGGGACAATTCTTGCTGTTCTTGATTTGCAGCACTTATACCGGAAACCGCCATCCTCACAAACCTCTTTGTCGCATAAATGCCATGATGAGGAACAACCATGAGAATGCCTAGTCCAGTTGGCACTGATGCAGGCCATCATGATACAATCTTGAGTGCAATGAGTGCTTCTAATTTTACTAGACAGTACAATCTGGTCAAGGTCTATTCGATAAAAACGATAAAACGGATTAGCCTGATTTATATTTAATTACTTAGAAGAGAATAGAATAAAATAGTTTGGTTTTATTGTGTCCCATAAGCGAGGTCATTCGTACCGGAGCTAATACCGGTACTAATACCGAAGCTAATTCTAATTCCCCGCATGTTGGCTCGCTTCTCCATATGTATTTAATGACTTATGACAATGAATTATTGTGATGTGAAAAGTGTACACAAATTCTTTAACATAATTTACCTGAACGTTTTATAGTGTAGCTACTGGCAAAGGCTGTGACCACACTTAGAACGGCTAGTGCCACAAGTACATTTTGATTTAGACTTTGTGTACACATTGTAAATAAACTCGAATTACTTTTTCTTTGAGTAAAAAGTTATTTAAACGACTAATTTACAAAGACGTGCTCTTTTCTAATCGGCTAGAGACAATTTTGAAACTGAAGCATGGGAAGAGATGGACATCTTTTTAAATACCTGATTTTAATAAAGCCGGAATCAATTCCAACATCGCCAGGTTCAACCGAACCGACTTCTTAGAAATTCCATCCTTTGAATTTTGGTGGATCATAATGGTTCTAGTCCGCTGCATTTTTATTTACGACTGGATTGCAAACAGTGTTTACAACAATCCGTTAAGAGATCAAAGTAGAACAATTTTCAGAGTAAGAATCAAATTCACAGTATTTGAGAACGCTGTCTTAAATTAACGTAGTCATCGACAAAGCTATGTAGTTATAGTAAATACACATTCAATTCATTAGATTTGATTTCACGGGGGACTTCCATAGTGGTATGACTCATAACTTGTGTGTTTGATAAAAAATACCCAGTACTCAGTTCACTGAAAGTCAAAGTTATGTAGCAAGCTTAATGTTCGTACAGGGTGGGCAATAAAAAATTCAACACTAAAGAGGATTCTTTCAAACGAACAAGTTATCCACACAACATTCCGGAATGTGTTCAATTAAGCAGTGACGTCGAAAGAAAAACTTGGCGTTGACGATAACACGTAAGTTAACATTTCGTCTCGGATCTATTAGTTCGAAGTGAAAACTCTAACGATACGTCACTCTGTCGCTCATTGTGCTTGCGAATTTTAGTTCATTGGATTGGATCCATTAGATTGAATATGAGTCCGGTTAATTACTATAGTTTGAATGGTGAGGTCAACGATGTCATTAATAATACAGTCGTGTATCTCGTAGAGAATAGTAAATGACCTCATTAATTCACTGTAAAGCATTATCGAACATTGACGTATTTTTTTGGAAGAATCGCTGTAGTCTTAGCAGGCAACCCAGCACTAGGAAGAAATTCGGGAAGAAACATCTCGTTAACTGAACTGTATATAATGTCTATCGGAGATCGAAATCTCAGCGGTCGACTGGCAAGAACCTGCGTACTATAAAGCAAATAAATTAAAATTATTATGCCACTAATTAATGGACACCCTGTACTCTGTACACGACCTTGGCAACAAGCAGGGATGATCCAGACATTCCTACATTACTCCAACCCAATAGACGTAGAGTAGACGATGCGTTTTCTAATCAGAACAACACAATTTGAATTTCTCATTACTCTAAGTTGGATTGGGTTTATGTAATTGCACGAAGATTAACATGCAATTACTAAACGTTTCGACCACAAGGTTAATGAATTGGCAGCTGGACAACCACTCACAAGGAAATCCTTTACTCTTATCCAAAGAAATGAATTTGTTGTCAAGGTTGGGACAACAAAAACTGTGATGGTCAATTTCTTGGTACACGTTGCACACATTTGAAAATAGGAACGAAATTAAGCGAACATGAATTTAACTATGAGTCATTCCCCCAAACAGATTTGATGCAATAAAAGTGTTCATTGCAGTTTGGAATTGAGTTGTGGTTTTTTAAATACCTCACCGTAGTCTGGCATTTATTTCTAACCACATCTTATCGGATATCGGACGTATTCGTGATTTATCCGGACAATTCTGTTATTACCTTTTTAACACTATTTTTGGGAAAGGTAGTTAATGTTTTTAGGCTTGAGACAAATAATTGGAATAGTTCGATGAAATAATTCAAAGCTTAAAGGAAGAGTGTACAGCAAAAATTTTGCGTAAGACCTAAAGATCGTGCTGATGTCTGCGTGCCAGATATAATTCGGAATAGAATTCTACATTACTGCACATCATAATAAAATACTTAACATTTAGTCTTACCACCTATACGTAGTTTCCAAACAATTGTCACAATCTAATCATTATGGAAGTCTGATGTCGGTGTACTAGTGTCAGCTATTTTGCGGTTAACCATTTTCGCGATGAATTGACATTGATTTGGCAGCGATGGACGCACTGATAATGGGTTTGAAACATGAACCCAGAGATGTTTATTTCTTTACATAAATAATGCATAGAAATTGAGACAGTGAAATGTTTCCACCAAAAAAGTAAACTCCAGTAGGGCATTTTTTATTCAAATGCTTCAAGGTAATCACATTTTGGGAAACAGCTAGCTTTATACAACTTGTCTTTAGTGTGGTACATCATACTTTTTAAAAATCCTGAAATGACTAATTAGAAATAATGGCCGACAGTTTCTGTATTTAGAGGCATATACTTTTATTTACACAGAAAATTGAATGTCATAAAACAGCCGTTCCGTTGGTTGCTGACCAGGAATTTCAGTAAGCATATGAAAAAATATATGGATTTCGACTAATTACTGTAACAAAGAAAGAAATTACGACTATGAATCAAATCGCGAAAACTCCTCTTTAACGATGGTATCAGAACCGAAGGAAGATTATGTTATAGACAGAGATCTTATTAACATCAGAAGCAAAATAATTAATAATAAATATCGCTATTTTCAAAGATTTCTCTGTAGTAGAATATTACCTTCATCATGCGGAATTTGAGAGATTGTTAAAGGGTGGACTAAAATAAATACATTAATCTCTACTGGACCAATAATCGTTGGATCATACTTGAACTGGAATCCATATAATTTCATTTATCGTAAATTGTATCAGAATTAGTTCCGGCAGCTCTCTGGGCTGTCCTGGCTGTCCTTGATTTACAGCACTTGTAGCGAAAACCACCATTATTACATAACTCCTGTGTACATAAATGACTTGAGTGCCCACAACCGTTAGAAATCCGAGTCCAAACCGAACTAATACAAGATGTCCAAGTACAGTCTTGAAAGCAGTGCGTACTTCTAGTTTTCCTGGATAATATCGGATGGGGATGGTCATCGACCGCGACTGTAATATAGAATAGAAAAAATTGGAATATCTCCCTAAATTTTGTGTGCAAATGATTAACACAAAATCTCTAGCCGTGTATAGGGAGGAGAGTTTTATTGTTCTAGCGTATTGGACGAAATCAATAATTATCTTACTCGATTCAGGTGAGGCCTTGATTGTAAAGCCTTTAGCAAAGGCTAGGAAGATACAAATGGTAGTAAGGACTGCAAGAATGTTCGAATGCATTTGACCTTAATTAACAATTCTCGTGTTATGAACAAATTAGTTATTTTATGTCCGACTAACTTCTTTACTGGTTTTGCTTTTTTTTAGGGTTAAAACAATTAAAATTGCAGGACTGATTTTTTTTTCAAGTTTGATTCAACTCTCGGGACAATTTTTAAGTTTGAATGTGAAGTTTCAGTAAAAGTGTTACCTTTTAAAGCCGGATTAAAGGAAACGGTAACCTCTTCCGACATCCTTGCATTTAGGAGCTATTATCAACGACGTTTGGATCCTTTGATTGCAATGCAATGCAGTTCCACCGGAGGTTCATTCTGACTAACGATAATTGTGACATAAAACTTTGTCGAACATAGCATTCATGCAGAGCAATCGTCAAAACAATTAACCGTCAATTTGTGGAAAACCAGCTTAATTTCGTCGTAATTCTCGAAGACGTACGGTGTCGTAAGAGGAACAATTTGGTTCCCCATTTCCAGCACGTCATACTTAATACCAATCACATTAGTATAAGGTTAAGTTAGCGAATATCCTAGTTCTACCGGCATGCAGAACAGTTAGACTCCAGTAACCATATTTTGTCAGCTTCTTTCTTTCTCGGTGTCAGAATGTGCAAAGTAAAATGAACAAATAGTCAAGTTCTCCCAATTTTTCAGGAAATTAAGTACCGAAATGTGAAAAAAACATAATATATAAAGCATAATAAATAAACGTATATTCTTCTTCAACTTTGAAACTATCGTTAACATTGTTATATTGCTCTATTAGAGGATTACGAATTTGGCCAAACATTTACTAAAACATGCTCATGATTCTGCATAAATTTCGACAAGAAATCCAATTTCTCGAATATGATCAGACAATAGTTCAAATCCTAGGAAAATTAAGAAGAAGCATCTCGTGTTGTCATGTTTGATACATTCCCCTATGGGCTCGGAAAACTGGAAAACAAGAAGAATTTGTGGTTTTGAACCCATATTTTAAGATAGCAGCGGTGGACTCCTCATTTCGACAATGTGTGGAATGTGGGGATGATTCTCTCAAGCTAACAACAATATATGAGTTTTTTTTATCTACTGGTGGTACCTTCCCCAGGCTGGCTAACTAAACTCCAGGTTATATGCGCAGCCGCTTTCGACCATGTCTATGACGAGTGTAAGCTAATGATTGAATACCTACATTATTATATTTCCCACACCCGGTGCTGTCACATTTAATGGTTTTCATTGTGCTTGGGCTAGATCTAAAAATAATTATTTTAATTTATGGAACATTCATTCAAAAGTAGGATACAAGAGCGACGGAAATGCGTAAACGTACAGCATGCACTTATTGTAATGACGTCAAGAGAGTTTTGGTTTTGATATTTACATTTTCACTATTTCCTTCCTCAAAAAGACCGGCTGAAATTCACAATCAATTACTTTCTATAACTGAATACTTTGACCGCATCCAGGTCGGAATGGCTAACATTAAACCGAATTGATAATCACATCCTACTTCTTCACGGTTCCGCAAACCCATTTAAACGAGTTTGAATCCGTAGCGCAGAGACGTCTCAAGTTGTATGCAATTTCTTTAGAAATTCTAAATCCGTTGTACACAACTCGTCTATTCTTATAGGTTCTCATTACATGCATACAACGTCGGTCGGCAAAGCGCATTAACTCTGTAGAGACAAAATCGGTTACAAAATTTCAGCTTTACAATTATTTGGATCGTAGAATTGATATCAATGAGGTGACTCCTCCCTCTAGGAGATACTCTAGAAGCCTCATCGACTCAAATAAGTAAACGAACATTTTTGAGGACCAAACCGTGCAACTCGATTCCCGATGGAATGAATCCCAGCACTAACTACGCAAAGGCTTCCCACCTTCCGTGCACTTGAGGATAGCTGAAAATCAATTTCAGACGAAGTATGACAACAATTATTCAGGTAGTAGTGTTGAGATCGATTCACCCTTATACTATTATTATTGACCCAATCGACTAAAAGTTTGTCGAAGCTATTTTCCTGGTCGAGTTCAATGTAATAGTCGGAAAACATTAACAGGGTTTAGACTGGAGATTGAGGCGAACACTATCACCTTCTATATTGGGAAGCTTTACAAACCTTGTTTCGAGGGATTCAAAATAATATTTGAATATTGAGCAGGCCATTTTTGAATAATTTCTGATTAATTGACTGGAAATTATTGAATTTATTTCTAAACATTCTCATGATACATGATACTCTCACGAAGACACGTAGCAATTCGTTTTCGGTTCATTGAATTAAATCACGACGTAGCCATAAATAGAGGCAAATGGTTTGTTGACATATTCGCGCACCATTATAAAAGGAATGTAAAGTTTTCAAAAGTGAAATTTAATCGTCCTTCACAGAACAAATTAAAGTAATGTTAGGCATTAAACCACAACCGTTAAATTATGAAATCTACTATTATGTATTATTATCCCTAAGTTTCGTTGCTTAGCTCGAGGTCAATACTTTTCATCACTGTACTTTCGAATAGATGAACTACGTATTGGAAGACAGCAATTCTGAATCTCATCAGTAGTACAATCTGTGGATCTTCGCTTGTTTGTCCAAATCGAATTGAGACTGCAAGCTGTCTCCCAACTTTTCATGCAACCTGTCCAAATGCACCTTTCGTCAGAATTTTCGATTTTCTTGTTACCGTTCTGCAATTGCTCATTCTGTGGAGTTTGGTCAGATTTCTCTTCTTCCACAGGATTTCCATAGTCTTCAATATTATTCTTCAGTTGACCATTGTGTGGAATTTGGTTAGATATCTCTTCTTCGCTGCTTTTTGCTAGAACACCGCCTTGTACTCGTCGTAGAGAAGGCGTCTGTGTTGGGTGGCAACATAAATTGACCTGCTCCCCAGGACCACAATCTCGCGATCTTCGCGTGTTTGTCCAAATAGTATTGACACTGCAAGCTGTCTCCCCACTTTTCATGCAACCTGTCCAAATGCATCGATAGCCAGAGTTTCCAGATTTTGTTTCCTCGAAATTATTTATCGATAGACCGATGTTTGAGGTTTGTAAATGCAGATTTTCAGTAACGGGACAGCATTTATATTCCCAGCCATTCATACGTTCCCGACCGCACAAACGAGTTCCTTCCTTGCAAACACTGGCTGGTTTAGTCCAAGGGTCAACATCTTCGTTCAAGCGAGGTGTCCAATAATCATTATTGTAAAAATTTGGGAATCGTCTTGATTCAACTTTTTTAGACCGAGACAAGTATTGCCTTGCAGAAAAATCTGTTCAAAGGAATATTATTTTTTAATTTCTTTTCAACAAGAATAGGCATTCATTTAAAGTCCCCAAAAAGCCAACGACTTTTTCAAAATGTATATGGAAATATCCGTATATCAAACTCTCCAGACGCAGTATTTTACTGCTCGTAAAACTAAGTAGTTAAACTTGCCTGTTTCTTGAGGGCCATACAGACGAGAAGAAGCTGGGGAGGCAATCCCCAAAAGAATCAGAAAATTTACTAGTTTTAAAATTAAAAATATCTTAGCTAGAAATGAACTTCGATCAGTTCGGCCCATTTTTGAAAATTGTGAGAAATCTGTTGACCTGTCTGTTAAAACTAGATTTGGTGTGGAGGAGTTGATACTATATTTGACCAAAAGACAGTTAAAAATTAGCTGTAAGCTTTCAAATAGGAATTGGGGACAAGGTGCCTCTAATGTCTGAAAGACTAAAAAGTTTTATAATTAAGTACAACAAACACGGTCAGGTTTTATAGTACTGTTTTAAGGAAATGATGCAGCTCGGTCAGTCATTCATTACATCTGACGTTTCATTAATTTCCCTCACCGGGCATCGGCTATTCGGCTATCAAGGTTGAACCGAAATCCGTTTAAGATACTCCGTAATTTATCATTAAATACGTGCGGACACTACAAACGAAAAATGTGTTTAATTCTAAAATAGACAGTGCTAACGTCAATCGACACCTTATTTCTGGAAATGTGTAGGAAATTTAATGCTATTAATGTCTTAATCGTATAACACTGGTTTATTTCGTTTTCATCGATACCGACGGAAAGCCACAATATGCACATGGAACGCAGGGTTTTAATGACATTTTTATATGGAATTGGTGATATTCGACAATATCATCACTCATTCAGTTCACTAAACAGTATATAGTATCGTTTAGTACTGACCAATTTTTCTTTGCACACATGCCGACTAGTTTTCTACTTATCCAGGATGCCGGATACGCGTATCCTATACATCATATAAACCAGACAAATAGCTTTGATACATTATTTGGCTGACAACAATTTAATTCATGACGTATATTCCCCAAAATTACTCTTCGTTATTATGATAAATGAAATTTCAATAGAACATCGATTGGCTTTCTTGGATAAGGTGGAAGGATTAATTAAGCCAGTATAATATAGTTATATTTTTAAGTTATTTGAATGTGCCGTTTCACTTTTAACGGTGTAACATTTTGTATTATACTGAAAAATCAGTTACTTCAGCAAATTGCTATGTTAGATAAAACGATCTCGATTGACTGATATCTACCTGCCCAGCAAGGTTAGCTCATGCTCAATTTATTGACGGGGAAGTTGTTTGTTTTTCCAGTTGGTGTACAATTTACATGAAGGGTATATTGAGCTTGTACACCAAGTTGAATAACCATACAACCCAGAGTGACAAAAGTCCGAGATTTCGAATTTTCTGATTTTTGAATTTCGAACAAGCATGGGCTAACCTTTGAATAATCAATTAAACTCGTCTATAATTGTTTTATGCTTCAGCTGAGTACATCAAGCAGAAAAATTGCAATACCCTCGAAGTTTCGATAATTTCTACTTGACACATGATTGGTATTGTACATAGTTCTACCTGGAATTACAAGGAAGCAATCAGAATAAGAAACGTTACAATTTAGTAACATTCAGGTATAATTGAGTATTGGAACTTTAGAACCCTTGCGATTTAAGATTTCTGATTTGAATTGGGACGAAAAAATCTTTCATAGTCGTACTCTTGAACCGCGTGCAGAATTAGCAGAATCCAAGTTCAATTGACACATTTTTCAAAATTTTCAATTAATGATTTTAGAAAAATTATACGTTCTATAACTAGGAATAAAAGGATTCTATATATGTATGTTTTCCTGACGAAGAAAGCAGAGTGGGTTTCGAATGCTCGAAGTAAATAAAATTTCTATAATAATGGCTGACATTACAAGCAAATATGTGTCCCGGTCATCCTCTAAACCATCTTCCTCTGTATTGACGATGAATTGTTATTTAGAGGTTACATTGTAACACTTCCAGTCTGACAATACAGTATACATCAAAATTCTTGAGCATAATAAAACAATCTATAACTAACGATCATTGTCCCGCCGGAAACGTTAAGTTCTTTTACTTGTTTACTAACAAAACTTTTTCGACATCTAAATGTTCGTCCAATGAGCCTACCATCACCAATAATTATTACAACATCTGTTTCGCAAATCCGTTCTTTCGGCATTAAATAACCATAGGGTAAACTTTTTGAAAAACTTGACGAATTTCTTGCCAACATGAACGCAAACAGAAAGAGAAACGTGAGTCCAGCGCGATCGGAGGACTCAGATTGCAGTGTGAGTATGACCGACCTTAGCGGTCAAAATTCTCCCATTGTTCGACGGCAACCTCCAGCTTGCCCAGAAGCCCCCATTTTTGGCCCTTATAACGCGGCGAGTCCACAGGTTTATGCTGAAGCCTTGGAAAAGTACACTCAAGAAATGGTTCAATATAAATTGGACCTTGAGAGATATAATGAGGAGGAATTGCGTTTGATCCGACTGGCAAGGTCAGAAACCATTTCAAAGCATTTTTTTTTAAATTTTAAATTGACAAAAGCAGTGGTTATACATCCATCACTGTGCAGGAATTCTGATCCTGGCTCGTGCCCTCTGGTACTATCAGATCCGGAATTTAAACCAGGACACTACGCGGGAGGGGTTGATTTTTCACACAACTCTAATTCAAATCGGTATGAAAAAAAATGGTTCTGCATTCTTTCTAAATGATTATCTAACGTCCTTGGCCGCACCATCGCTTAGTACACCTGAACAACTCCGAAATCGAGCCCATCAAGTTTACATACGAATCCCGCCTGAAGACACAACTGTTTTCTCTACTAGCCTCTGATATTTGACCTTAATTTAAAAAGATTCGATTTTTCCCCACTGGAAATTGTGTGTGTACTGTGCAATTTTTATTCTGAGTTACGAAAATCAATTGCTAGAATAATTTAGTTAAATTTATTTCCCCTCCAGGCACAATGTGACGATTGACTCTGAAGGTCGGATTCATGTCTACAGTCGTTCTAACATTTCTACATTCAACAAGAACAACCGATATTACTCTATTGAAGTGGGTCCCTTCAGTTTCAAAATGAGTTTAACTCAAATCAAACACACTTGGGGTTATACGATTGAGTTGGACACGAAAGAGTTCAAACCATTTGTTCAAACTCAGTTGGACTCCAAAGAGCGTGTCAGGATTTTAATCTCTGGTGCCTTTGAATCTGGAGACCTGCAAATTGAAGAACTTTGCTTTAATTTTCTAAACCTGAGGAATCCGATTCAACTGGAAGATATGTGGATCCAACATGAGCTATATGATGTTAAGGTTAATATCATAACTCCATTCTAATTGGAATTTCTTCAGGACTTCAAACATTAGAGACGTAATTAAACTAATATGGAAAGCATACAAATAATGTACAGATATAGCACTAATTATAATGCCTGAATACTGGAAGGTGCTAAGCTTTGATTGTGTAATAATTACACAATCAACTACAATTATTGTAGTGATTGAGTGAATAAAATCACTTTACACTGAATAATTTAATTCTTTTGTATATGAAAAAATTCTATATGACACGGTTCGGATCTGAACGAGAAGTATTTTAGTCGTTTTCTAGTTTTAACATTTGATTCGTAGATTGAAGATATATCAATCTCAACCCAGGTTATTACGTGACAAAAATTTGAACCAGAACTAGACTACTCCTCATATCTTCTTACGAAACAGAATGGCCGATTAAATAATTACTGACTGGAGTATATGAAACAACCTATATAGGACCTGTTCGTTGATCCGTATGATATTATTCTGGTTCCTTCGTTTTACTCTGAATGCTCAGGTAATTCATACATAATGGATTGGTCAATCTTGCCGACTTAATTCAGAATTCTGTAAAAATTCAGCGTTTATCGAATCGACCATTTCATACCTGAGTTTGAGTATTTAGACAGATTGGACAAAAATATTGCCGGTATGGTTTGTATCTCAATCCTAAAGCGAAACATAATTTTGTAATTTGGACCAAACTCAGCATTGAACCTTCTACGACCTTTTCGGTACAAGTTTAGCATCCGTTCGAACCGGATTATTTTGTCTCACGATTTCTCCTTTATGTCCTGTTTAGAGTTCTCTTGACTTCTACGTTATACTTTCCATTCAGCCGGACACCTTTTAGGTTCCATTGAACTGGATAAAAAACTAATAATAATTTTGTACGCTGTAATAGAGCTCCGAAAATACTTTCTTACTTTCTACATTTTCGGAGCCTTGGCTAGATGGTTAGAAGATGGGTTTCGGTTTGCCATATTGCTAGAATAAAGTGAAGATATTTCAATTTATGAAGTATAGTCTGATGAGTTTATTTTATGTAAAATTTTACACATGTATTTTGTTTATCATTCAATAACCACTCTGTTAGCCGTGTATTCTGTGGTAAAACACCATTTCATTGTGGTTTCCAGTTTCAACTTTCGAGTTGACCTCTGGGAAAAAAATCAATGTACAATGTTCTAAATTTATGCACATCTTTTTTTCTGTTTATTTGACGTCCTAATTTTAACATACAACAAATATGTGCAGAACGGTAGAATAATTCTTCGACTGCAAACATTTCATTCTGCTAAATATTTACATTTGGAATTCAGCAGTAGTTCAAAACTTTAAGGTCTAGACGGAGAGAGTCGTATTTTGAAGATGCAATTATACAAATATGTGCAGGACGGTAGACTATTTCTTCGATTGGAAACATTTCATTCTGCTAAATATTTACATTTGGAATTCAACAGTAGTTCAACGCTTTAAGGTCTAGACGTTTATTACATAATGTTTACATTATTTGAAAATTAATAATTTTCATACGATAATTATTATCGTTCACGGCTTCGCGACACAATATGTGCTACTCAATTATTCATAGAACTGAATATTACCCCTTCATGTCAATCTTAGAATACAAAAATTGACTAAACTGTAAAAATATATACATGCCAGCATGCAAACATAGTAAGACAATGTGAACTTCCAGGGATGGATAGGAACAAATAAATTAATGAACAGTAAAATATACTCTTAATACTTTCTTCACTGCACTGCTCTGGACAGACGGCAGTCTTGACCTACGAAATGATTTCATTTGACCTCTCCAGAGTTTGCATGGCAATATTTAGGGCAGCGGCTTGAGCAAGTTGCAGTGTCCTAGATTTGCAGCAATTGTACTGAAATCCTCCATCCTGGCAAAGTGTTGGATTTCCGCATAAATGTGCTGATTCCCCACAACCGTGTGCACTTCTGGTCCAAACCGCACTGATGCAGGAAGTAGTCGTACAATCTTGAGGACAAGTACTTCTGATTCTCCTTAACGGTGCAAAATCGCCAGATACTGTAGGATTAAAAATTACCGGTTAAATTGAATTCTTATGATACCGTATTTAAACGTTAAGCCATTTCGATGGACTGTCCGAATATCGACCTCGCAGATCGGATTTGAACTGGTTTGTCACAAGAACGATTGATTGGAAACCATTCTAATGAATTAAGTAATACAAAAATGGAATCCAAAAATCCGTTGTAAGGAAGAGTTCTATACAGTGATTGTCGATATATAGAAAGTCCACCGAAATTATTCACTATCTAGTTTACTAACCTGATCTGGGCGGGGCCCTGATATAGTAGCTCTGCGCGAAGGTCACGAAAATGCACACGGTAGCAAGGGTGGTCAAAAGTGATGTACACATTTTAGCACAATAAACTAAATAATAATTCTTCCTCTCGGTTAAACCGAATAAAATAGTGCAATATAATTAATGTTCTATAGAATATATTTATTGTTTATATGTTCTCGGAAATTTGATTAAACTCTTGAGACAGTTTGGATTGTAATGTGAAGTTTCAGAAGCAAACGTTCACTTTTTAAACATAAAGTTTTAAGGAAACGGTAACCTCTTCCGATGGATTCGATTGACTTCCTTAAGTTGTCAATGATTCCGGTCGATTCTACATACAAGACTGTTGTGTTGGGGGGCTGATTCCGACATATCATTAATTGCTATGCATTACTAGACAAATCAACCAGCGATTTGGTGGAAGCAAGTCAAAATTCATTGTAATTTGGGGACGACATGTCGTAAGAACGATTTTGTGACCAAGTTCCGGTACGTCAATATTACGTTGTGATGATGTGTGCCACAATTTAATCCATGTTATTTCGTTTTCGTTTAGGACTTTCCGTGGGAGCCGGTCGGTCGTCAATCGTCATTCAATTGTGCTGCGCGTACAAAATCTGTACCCGGTTGAATACAAGGGTAAAAGAATAAGTTGTTACGTACCTGACAATCGCTAATTTAATTTTTTAGGTACCCCGTTCATGACCTAGTTAACTGTAACAGGAAGCAAACTAAGTGTGTTCATAACATCATTTCCTCTGGAACAGACAATTCATTAACGTCAAAACGGTTCTGAATTTGTTCAACACTTCCTTCCGTTTTGATTGACCAAATTAAACGATTACGCACAACTACTAAGCACATATATCGCATTGGATCGCAATTGACGAACATTGTCGAATCGATTGTCCCGTCCAATTTGAATATTTTTGTGCTTCCCGTGCAATATTTCACCATATGTATTAGGAATTTCTTAAGCATTTCTGACCAGTTTATAAACGTGGACATTCCTCTAGGGATACCCTTGTTCAGGATGTAATATAATATGTTATGTTGTCAGCATTACAGATACGCGAATGACGGAGTCAAACACTCATAAGCTGCGAAAAACGGCTGTATTATTCATAATGTTCACAAAATCTGTAGCACCGAGGTTTGAACGTGAATGCAGCAATGCATTTAATTGCGGTTGCAATTCTCTGGTTCTATGTATTATATTTAACATATGTGCAACGTATATCTGACGTTTCGCTTAAAGCGCATCGTGTGAAATGTGGAGTTCAAGGACTGCTTACACAAAACGATATTGTAACGTGTAAAACGTAATTTCACGTATTTCGTTTAGGGATGGTACACTGACCCTAGACCGTGTATTTACAACTTTATATATCTGAAATCCCGTTTGTTTTCATGATTAAAGATTTCGTTTCTTCCGTGTGGCCAAAATATTACTTTAGTCAGTCTGCTGTAGCAGATGAACAAAAGAAATGTGGATTTTAAAGATTGCACAATTTTGTCCAAGTAATGTAAAAAAGAGAAGCTACCACAAGTTCCAAAAATCTGAGAATTTCAGGTCTTAATCTTCAGTCGTATCGAGATAAGTCATTAAGAACGTAAGGACGTCGGATTTCGTACAAGACTACCTGCTACCTTTCTAGTATTCCTGAAAACTCATAGTAAAATTCAATTGATTTGTCCTTTCAACAATGGTAGTACCCGATTTGTGTGATGTTTTCCGAATAAATCGTTGAATAGTGTGGAGTCCGGGAATAAGTTCTTCATCATTAAAAACTGGTTTAAAAATTCAGTTGATGTTGATAAGGAAGATAGTATGTTCATGCTGACCCGATTACTAAATCTACTATTCGCGGTTTCGTAGCTTTACTGAAGCCAAGAATGTCACTTTTTTCGAGGAAACAAAGTTTACCACAAGAGCGGCGATGACGAGATTCCTGGGATTCGACTTTTTTATTATTAGGGTAAGCTGGGCTAATTATTCCCACTTTTGTGCCTGGGTGATTCCCAGAGTCGTTATCTAGTATTATAT
>JAQGCA010000505.1:0-27248 GCA_034698945.1 Protaphorura quadriocellata
TCAAAAGCTAAGAATCCGAACGGATGAGTCCGTCAAAAGCATGAGAGTAGAGTACAGAATTTGCAATTTTATCCAGAGGCTGAGTCTGAAGCTGTTCCCATGATACTTATTTCGGAATATCGTGTCGCATGGCACGGCATATATGAGACTAGAAATCTGGGGGAATCACACTCTGGAGAAAGCAGATGCGGCAATTTGCAGGATGAGCTAATTTTGCAATTCTCACGTGTCTCACAGTTTCTTGGGAGAATCTCCGTTGTAAGAGTCTCCTCCAGCTTTCCTTCATCCAACATTCTCTCTGGATATTTAAGTTTGAACAAACCACGAGTTTCAAGTTGTTCAGAATACGTAGGGGCGTATTACGCATAGAAAACCAAAATTTAGATTAGCTAGCTACCTTACTAATGCTACATACATTTCCAAAGTTTACAAGGAAACCATTGTTCATGTCAAAATCAGATGGACTCGTCAGTGTCAAGTTCCGGAGATACCCTGCTGCAACATATCCTGGGATTCCTGGAGACATCCTGGACAAGGATGTCCAGTGTCCAGACAAAAAATTTCTGTTAAATACTGTAATTATTTTAAAGATTCCAAATAAGTCATTTTTTTATTTCTAACTTACAAATCTCGAACAATTTTATTCGCCTACTCTCGGTAAAAAAAACATTGGGGTTATACTCTGAACTCATTATCTATCCTGAGTTTTGCGATGACAGAATCCAGATATCACACATTCGTAGTCAAATGATTGATTATCGTCTATTTCTACGAGGGAAAAGAACCCCGACCATGCTATGCAGGTTTAGAATTCGCCTCATTTTGACGAATGTATTACTGCACTACTCCCAATGTCTTTTTAACCGTCATTTGGCATTCTGGTTGTACCTGACGACTTCCTACTCCATGAGGTCATTTTTCTAATTAGTCTGATTTATGTTACATGTGAAAATAGTTCCTTGTTAGGGTAGATCTGTTGGAAGGTGTGTGTGGAGTATTTCCTTTGAGTTTAAATTGGGCTGACTAAATTTGAAGAAGAGGGAGAGTGTTGAGTTTTGGACTCACCATATGCTGACTCCCTCAAGTTTTGTGAAATTTGTTCTTAAAAGGCAGCTGTTGGGGCTTAAATAAAGAGGGGCAGGGGTAGAGAGACAGACGGCGTTGGCTGACTCCGAAACCTTTCGTCCATTTCTCCAGAGTTTCGTATTTTGGTGTGAAAGCGATCCATTCCATGACACTGGAGCGCCTTCTCCTATTTCCGTTCCCAGTTGTTTACTCTCCAAACCAAGGGAATGGATCCCTATGTAGTTAGGATTTAGTTGGTGACATGTATATTATTCTCAGGGAATTCCTAAATACCCTCCCAAGCACCCAGTCCGCACGGTTACACCAACTAAATATGTTCACGACAATTCCACTATCAATTCTTCAAAATTAACTCTCTTCTCGCGTCCACAATCCATAGAATTAATTTCGGAAGAAATATTTTTGAATTAACATAAACCCGAAGAAAAATACTTGAAATCGGTTTGAATTATATGAATTTTTGGGCAGAATGTTAAAGGATTGTATGAATTGACTGTAACATGTATATGGAGAAATATATATTCTCTTCCCTCCTTTCCCCTCATTTAGGAAGGCAGTTAACGCCCGGACGAAGCTTTGCTTTGAGTGTGAAATGAGTCTAGGGTTTTATTAAAGAAGAATCGTCGGAGAAAAGAAATGAAGGGGGGAAGCGGTGCACATGCACAAACAGACGGTTACGGGATCAAATACATTCACGGAGATCAAAAGAACGTCTGTGGTCGCTCCAAACGATTTGGCCAAAAATAGAAAGAAAAAAAGAAACAGGACCTGTCATGTACTCACGTTAGTAGTGCAAGTCGTCAAAGACGGTTCAAGTTACGTCGGACCTGTAACGACTTTTTTTTTCAAACGACTCTCATTTCAAAAATTCCTCCTTTCGTTTGAACCAAACCTCAGTTAGGAAGGTCATATGAAAAAAATGGAAGTCTGGATCGGGTCGCTGTCTGCACGCGCCGGGGAAAATGTCTCCCGCTGTTTTCCGGGATTAGCCTTGGCTTTTAACCTTCCGCGAATTTATTAATCCCATAAGAACATTCCTTCCGATTCCACAGGACTTTTGAAGTTTAACAAGCTTTTTCTCCAATCAACCGCTAAAATGAATAAAAATGTTTTAACTATCAATTTTACTCTAATTCAAAATGGGTTCGTGGGTTGGTCTCAGCAAACAATTTCAAAATTTTGGAAATGTCCTCAGGTAGACAGGAATGCGAGACAGGCTTCAGATTCAGAATGTTTCCCAATGGGGGAAACCTCAAAGTATTCTTGTCTTCCAAACGTAACTCACAAGTAATTTGAATATTAAGTAGTATAATTTTGCATGAAAGGTGTGAATCCGACCGCGGTAAAAGGGAATCTAGAATGGTGAAGGTGTTGAATTTGATCAGAATTGATTAGTGGTTTAAAACTTCAGAATAGAGATATTTGGATAGTAAATATAACAAAAATGCAATACTTTGGTCAAGAATGAAAGAAACTGTTGAAATGGTGTAAGGACGTGTGATTTACAACTTTTGATTTGATATTTTCTAGGTTGAGTGTCAAAACCAAAATTTGAACACACTTCCGGAAGAGATTGATGCTGAGACGCAAGTGTTGGACATTTCCGGGAACAAATTACAAGTTTTGCCCCGGGACGCATTCCGCCGAGCTGGACTCTTGAATCTCCAGAGGATTTATGTTCGAAACTCACGCCTCCGTCAAATTGACCCAGGAGCCTTCAATCAGCTCATCAACCTTGTCGAAATTGACCTCAGTGATAATCTCCTGACTGCAGTTCCCACGGCGGCTCTTAAGGCCACACCATTCCTCAGGTCAGATTTATTATTCAATTTATCTCCAGCCAGTCTAAAATAGTACACAAGGGAATTCAAACAATGCTACATAAAAGCAAAGAAAGTAAACCAATAGCCGAGGTTGTAGCTTTAAGAGACTCTACGGTCTGCACCACCATCACCAGTACCTAATGTATATATTTCTGGCTAGTTTCCACAATTGCTTCAATTCTTCGACAAAATATGTGTTTGACAATCAGAGCCCCGATTTTTGTCGCTACAATTCTAATATCTTAAATTATGTCCCACAATTATGTCTGTTTTTGAGTAAATCGAGCACCTATTCTTTTGCCTTCATTTTATTTTCACAATCTCTTTAATAGCTCGAGGTGACCTCAAAATTATTGGTCGTGAATGGTAATAATCAAATTTCCCAGCACAAATTACAAATCGTGTGACATATACGACCACCCAGTTTATTACGACCTATGATGGCAGCGTATACCGATAAGGTGACAAATTACGCTTAGTACTAATTGTTTTCTTCATGGTGGCTTTAACAGGTAAATTTAACTGTAATTGTTTAATGTCTTTCGAAACATTACGCAATGGAATAGCGACTGTTTCCTGATTGTAATGCATTGAGTACGTAGAAACCTTGAAGTCGACAATTAGACTTTCCTAAAGATAAATTTAAGTGAAGAAAACTATGAATCATCATGCAATTTTAGTTTCAACGATTAGACCATCCAGTATATGTGATATGTGTGTATAATGTCACCCTGCACTCTAGAACATCAATTCAACACCTTACAGCCACAGCTAATCAAATATGTAAAGATTATTACAAAAGATGGGAAATTTAGTTGTGGATAGAATCGAGAGCGGTCACTTGAAAACGATTCCATGGTTTTAGTTCGTTTAAATAATTTACATGTTGATGAAGGTCCATCCTGAGAATTTTATTCCATCATCCGTCATCTTTGTGTTAATTCAAGGCGGGTGCTACTAATTCATCCAACGATGAATATTTTAATATATTCCCAACCCCATTTTGTTCCGTCCAACTTATTACGTGGCCGGGTTAGACGGACAATGGACTTAAGCCTTTGAGTCTAAGCCCGCAAAGTTGAGTGGCACGACGAGCAGTGCCATTACCAAAATGTCTTAGACAACAAAGCCCTTCATTATTTATTCATCTGAGTTTTTATTACGCAACCCAACCAATCAGCCAGCCAGGTATTCTCAAATTAGCATAGAGGTCAAAATTAGTATTTCAGGGCAAGGAACGAGGTGAACTCTAGCTCAGTGTAGTACAAGTGTTGTGCGTAAAAAAATTGACCTTTTCAAATTACTACTTTCGTAAAGATATGACTTGTCTTCATGTCACAGGGAAGACGAGAAAACAGACAAAAGTTAGAATCCAAAATCGTTCTACAACACATGTACATGAAATTGCATGGTAGACTGAATAAGGGAGGTGCACGAGATTAAGGTTAAGGAATTGTTATTAATTCCATGAGTACAAATCTTGAGAGCGTCATTATCCTCTCAGTTCAAAAATTCTGCAGTACGTTTAAATACATTAAAAAATGTAGTTAGCATCAGAAACGAAATCCGTAAATATCAGTGGGTAGTGCACTACGTAGCAGTAGCAGTAGCAGTGGAGGCGAAATCGATCCAAGATATCGTTGTTTCATTTCATTTCTTCGTGACGACTGTGTTTATTTTCTCCCTTACGCTTCGTCCTCGTCATTTTTGAACTTAACGTTGGAAGTGGAAGTGGAGTATTTGAGGATTACGTGTGTCGAATAATACCACACGACTAGACTCCGAACCCCTTTGTACACCTCGTAATTTATTGTTTTGATTAATCAGATTTTGTGCGAGTTTCTTCTCCCTTTCTCAGACTTTAATTTCGTGACAATGCTCAAAATCCTCATGTTAAGACGTATTAGTTCCGACCACATTAAAGTTTTTATTCTCTCTCGCTGTAAAGTAATCATTAGTCACTCCACTTATGAGGCGAGGGAGTGAGTGTGTTACATTTACATGCTCACGAGTACAGTGTGAATCATAATTATTTGAGTTACTTTGAATATACAACTTGAAGAGGTAAATCCGCCCCAATACAACAAATTTTGAATGTTATTTTCTGGTCCACCCTGTACATTGTAGTGAGGAAGCATGCGGGGGAGTGGAATATGTGCGTACCTCCAATAATTTAGTCTTTTATGAGCCAAGTGAAAGTTCAAGGGAAATATGACTGGGTAATTTTGTATACACGGAGCTTGTGCATGTGTGCACAATAAAGTCCTTCAAAAGAGAGAAGTCCTCGCTCATTTATTAATTATGGCGGAAGTAGAATTGTAACTGAATTAGTTTCACTGCCCTCAAACACATGGGCGTATATCCGAAAGAGAGAAATGCAATGCATGGAGTTAAGTTAAAAGTTTCTTTCGAAATTAGCTATTTTAATTGTGTAATTAAAATTAAAATTAACCAACAATTGCAATCGTCACAATTAGCTTCAACCAAGTCCCGGTTGATCAAAAATGTCAAGGTTTTGTAGAGAAAATACATAGAGATTAATTCGTAGTTCGTGCATAATTATGAAAATGATGAATCCCGTAATTTCCATTCTTATTAACTTCAACGTCGTGTTATATTCTCAACTGCAGGCCACAACGTGACTGTAATCTAATCCATGTATTGTTCAGTCAGATCGATTTGCAAAGTAGGACAACACCGAGCTGCATAAGTCTAATTAATTTTAATTTTTTTTTATCTCAGTACTGAATTCCATTCCTTGAACCACTGCATTTGCATGGCATTGTCTACATAAAAAACTAACATTAATAATTTTGTTTATTCCTATAGAGAGTTAAACTTGGCCGGGAACTCCATTGGTCAAGTTCAGAATGGTGCTTTTGAGTTCGTGAATCAACTCTTGAAATTAGACTTGAGTCGTTCCCATTTGACTCGGATTGAGGACTTTGCCTTTAGTCAACTTCAAATCCTTGAGTCACTCAAATTGAATTCAAATCAATTGAAATCTTTGAGCAACTATACGGTAAGACTTTCTTTACTTATTGGTATTGTATTGTGTGGGTTATGAAATTGATGACTTAAATAAATATAAATCCAATCCAATCCAATCCAATCCAATACTAATGGTAAATCTTACAAACCCTTCAGTGGCGCTCTTACGTTAAATAGTACTCTAATAAATTGACATCCGCCGGAAAGACTGGACCAAAGGAATTTCTTACGACAAGGGGCACTTGGTAGGGGAGGTCACTCTAGTAAAGCTACGTTTTTAAAGGAATGACTTAAACCCTTAACATTGCAAAACAATAAGGACAGCTTTTGCCGCATTGGCTGCAATGTAAGCCTTTCAACGTCGTCCTGACTTAAATTCGTTGAAAGGCGACAGTGTGTTTGAATTTGAATGGTTTGGGTTTTGTATACTTGATCGATTATCAGTCAGTCACTCCACTCCTTTCCCCCACTGACACATCAACATCAATCCACGTTGTTAGTTGTTCAAAAATTTATTTCCAGTAGCCAATTTTAGGAACATTAAATTATGATGCTAGCCCACGCCACGCAACACACACACACAAATACACAAGCGATGCACGCAAGGAATGTCAACGCAATTCTTATCCAAACCCACACAATCAAAATTATTATCCTTCTCTTTTTCCATAATGTGTTGTGGTTCTAACTATTTGAGTATAAATGTGAGTAGCTTAAACGTACGCATGAATAGTAAGTATGTGTGAATGCACACTCCGTAGGGTTCATAATTAGTAAGATAATACAACACAAACTGTTCAGACTGAAAATTTAAATACAACCACAAAAATATTATGGGGAGTTGAGTCCGAAGGACATTGACACTTAGTGAGTCTCCCTTGTTAGATAAATAGTAAGATCCACAAAAAAAATGGTTTGATCTTGTCGGATTCACATATTAAAACCACAAACACACGACGGAGACAAATGAAGGGAGAAGAAGGCGACGGAGGATCATGGACTTAATGAGCGGAAAGGAATTTCTGAAATGTATCGTGTAACTCATGTCCATTATCCTCATTTGCTAATCCAATCCCATGTTACGACGCACATTCAAGTTGAACGTGTGAATCCTTTCCACACAGGTTTTTCGTGAGAGTGTTTCCCCGGGTGATTATATAATTTCTCCACTATTATATTTACCTCAGGGTTTCTGACCGGCTATAGGATCCAATTAAACCTCTGTGTCATTGTCCCACACTTTCGCATAAGTCTTACGACAACGTAATTAAACACTGAAACTCCTCATCAAAATATTTTGAGTGCCCCAAGGAATGGATGGAAAAGTACCTTAAATACACACAAATGTTGCAGGCAACAGCGTAAATCCAGCTTTGAAATTGCCAGATTGAGAGGGCAGTGCATTTTATAGCAATCATCCTCCGGCAGGATAGCCGACTATGAGCTATTTGATTCAGTGACCTCTGGAATATAGAACCGCAATTTATGAAGTATGACCTTACGACCAATTCTTCGGCACTATATATTCATCAGAATTGTCTAGAACTGAATTCCTCTAAACCGAAGTGGCAAAATGTTGGATAATTGGTTTGATATAGGAAAAGTAGGATATTTGAAAAGAAATTTTGAATGCCTGAGCCTTGAAGTCGGGCCAAAACCAGAGTGCTATTAAAAGGGGTAAGTGTTGATTTGGAAATTAGTATATGACATAGAGAACTGACCTCTGACCTGATTGGACTTGTTGCCTGGGACTGAAATACAGAGATAGTATTCTAGGGAGTAGAGTGATGTGATGTTGCCTTGTCGACGTTTGGCGCGTGTCCTAATATTTCCAGTCCTGTGCACGGGGTATATTGAATTACATCATTTTGATGGTTTGTTAGCCATGTAACCGGAGACGGTTAGTGAGCCCCGGTGCTCTTTTGATGGAAACAAGAGATGAGAATAAGATGAGTCCCGTCAAGCCAGACTCTCTCTAAAGAGCTGATTTTCTGTGTCTGTCTGAACTGAACTGAACAGATGTAATCTGATATACTGGGTTTGTTCTCCGTGTATTCGGTGAGCTAATACTCTTACCACAGGTAGTTTCGGAATTTAGCTCTAGTACTTCCCCAATACTCCACTACTGACTTACAAGGAACACCATTTGGATCAAAAATTAAAATCCACCAGAAATCGAGTCAATTCAGGTCTCCAGAACACGAATATGACGGTTTCGTCGACGAGATAATTATGTTCGTCCTTATTACAACCCGTTCTTAGGCATTTCAATGCAAGTTTTAGTGGATTTTGTACGTGTGCACTCATGACGGTTATGTCAACTGTGGACAAAGTACGCACGCTTATATTCATGACCAAGACCATAGTATTTGAAATGATTGGACTGTATGTAAATTTTACATCTGAATGGTGTCCCTCGTCGGACTAGTACATCGTAGAACATGTATGAATGAGAGTTTGGTTTATAGGAAAGATTTATTTATTGATTTAAAATGGGAAGGAAAGTTCCATTCTAGTCCCATCGGGTGTAGATTACACTCCGTCTATGGAATAAAAGTAAGAGTCGTTTTTGTCCTCCAGGTGAAGTCACTTTCTCCTCAACTCCACGCGATCGAGTTACATGACAACCCATGGGACTGCGACTGTCGACTCAGGGATTTAAAACTACGGATTGAGAACAAGAAAATCCCACACCCGGTCTCACCTCTCTGTCAGACCCCAACCAGGCTTGCCGGTGAGCACACTTTTATTTATATTTTATCAAATCTACAATTTATCTAAATGCCGCTAACATAAGTAAAATATACACATTAAGAAGAACACCGGAGGTTATACACTGGACTAGTTATTATGATTTGAGCGATGACAGAATTCAGATATCACTATATGTCAAATGATGGCTTACGAAGGAGAAAACCTCCAACCCTGCTATGCAGGTTTAGATTTCACCTCATTTTGACGAATGCATTACAGCCCTGCCGACACACTATACCCAATGTCTTTTCAACCATCATTAACCCCATTTGGGCATTTTACTGGTAAACTTTCTCCGTGTCCCTTCTAATGGAGAAAGTACTAACGTCATAGTCATTACTCGTACTCTGGACAATCCTTCATCAATTTCACTTGTCATTTTGAGTAAATTTTTATTCAATTAACGGTTTCTGGCTTTGGTTCTTGACATCTTGGCCTCATGTCCCTTTCCATTGTTTGAGTACAAATAAATTCATGATTGAAAAGTACCTAAGCAAAATTCAATGCGACATTTGATTAATAGATACATTTTAAAATTATTTTCGAGGCTAAATAAAATGTAAAGTGATATTTCTTGGCGACAGTTCCGTATTTTCATTCCACCCGTAGATTCTTATTTCTAAGAATGATTACTGAACTCGCCTTGCCAGTGTCACGCACTGCTTAGTCTATACTCTCTTACTCCACTACTCTTTTCGTTTAAGAGTTTTCATGCCCAATTTTATATTTTCTGTGCAAATTGTATTTTACCACTAAACTTGAGTTGATTTAACATGGGTCTCAGTCTCTTGATCACAAGGACGCTACTAGCTGGATGCTGTTTCAAATCAGAAATCTTGCCTCCACCATTTTTACAACTATTTTATTCCCCTTATTTGCATTAGCAATCAGAGTGGAATGAGCTCCACGCTTCATTGCTCTCTCTTTTCTAGCAAAATTGACAAATAACACTAAACCTTCTCAGAGAAGGACTAATTTTATGAAATTGAGTTCATCTGTCAAATCTCACTCATTTCACGTAGGGATGTTTTATTCACGAAATTTCGATGGTTACTGACTAAAGTCTAGAAAATTATTCAAAGAATATCATATCAGATATTCCCAACAATTTATCTGATCGAATATCCGATTTTATATATGTAGCTTCGTGAATGTATCCCCAGAAGGAAAATTGAGATGAGACCTTGTGGGAGCATTAATTCGACCAAGTTAGTTCAAAGGACCAAACTCCCGTCATCACAAAACAGCAAATGCATCCTAAATTGAAATTAAAAAGACAAAATCAGATATTCGGAGTATCTTATGGGAAGTCAAATCTAGTTGGTCGGAAAATGGTAAACGTAGGAAGGTGCTGAGAACTTTTGACGTCGACGATCAACCACCGAAATTGCTTTCACCTTTTGGGGATTTTTGAGGTCCTCTGTGCGTGTGCATGTAAGGTACTTAACGTAGCCAAGTAATAAAAAGCCTGCTGGGAAAATTAAGGTTTTGGATTGGAATTTGAAGGACTGCTTTGCTTCTCCCTAGTTTTCACCAGATTGCAAGATGTAGTCCGTGGACCCTAGCATCTGACTATAAATAATTTATTCAGGCATGCTATAGGGTCATAATTAAGGGTATGTAGGATATATAGATAAAACTAGAACCTCATTTAGTTTTACATCCGTCTATTTATGTGGAATAGACTGACTACGAGAGAGACTTCCACTTGAGTTCCTTGACTACTCCTCAATATCCTTAGGAATCTTTTTTCCGCATATGCAGGTGCACGGATGAAAAAAAGAGACAGACTTTGAGTTCAGTCAGGCAAGGAATTTCAGCGTTTTGTTTCGCATGAGTGCGTGGATGACGAAAGAGTTGAGTTGTGTCTCACAAGGGACATTATTCAAGTGTAACAGTCAGATTGTGCTAAAGCCATTACTTCAGGTCCAGAAGTATCCTGAAAATATCGTCCTTGGAACGACCATGTACATGTTATGGTCAATCCGGCGATCACAAGAAAAGTAGTCCGCATAAGAATTCATCTAATTTGGTAATTAATATGGAAATTGAATGGTCTCAAGCGTAGTAGGCTTGAAGGTGGGGAATAATAATGGAACCTGTGTATAAATATTAACAGTGGCGGTGTAGCGTAGTGGTAAAACAATACTTTGGAAAGGCGAAGACGTGAGTTCGATTCTCACGTCAGTTACTATATTTATACCCAAATATCGCTTCTATCCCCACACTTTTACATTCGAAAGCCATCCTCAGTGAGTAACTAACTGTGCTCAGAGCTAGAGCTCAGCAATTGATTTATGCATGCACACACTACATTCATACATAACATGAACATATTTTATTGTAATTTTTGTAGGGAAAAGATTTCTGGAGTTGGCTGTCTCTGAGTTCGCATGTCAACCCCGAATCCTGTTGAACGCCTCTGAACGACATGTTCGAGTCCATGAGGAAGAAAATGCGACACTGGAATGCATCGTTGACTCCATGCCCGTCACGAGCATTCGATGGTACTGTAAAAAACTCATCTCCTTCCATCAAATCACCAACAATACCATGATCAGCGCTCAGCGGAAGTTCGTCATATATGAGGTTCGATCAGCTTTCCATCCACTGAAACCATGACCAAGACTGATTTTCTGAAATCGACGCATTTTTCTGCAAAAAAATAAACTATTGGCAGATTAGTGAGGCGTAAGCCAATCAGTATAGAATTAGTTAAATGCTAAATCGGACTACTTTTCAGGTCGTACTGCGAAATTTTTACGGTTTTCCAAACTTTTTGGAAATTTTGATTCAATTCCACTTTCTATAACGTATTTTGTCGTATACGCTGTAAGAATATGCAACTCCCGAAATCCTTTATGTTGAAATCAGTTTCATTTGGTAAACGCTTCCAACTTTAAATACTTGTCGTTTGTTTTCTATTTTTGTATTTATTTTCTTCAATAAAACAGTATGACGCTACTTCCTGGAGAACATATGACACGCGCGATGCGATTCGCGTTTATCGCAAGTCATAAGACTTGTCTTCCCTTTAATTTCTGGGAATGTAGCGTTTCTAGAAGGCAGGAAGCAAGGAACGTCTGAAAAATGAATGAACAGGTGGAGATAAAAATGAAAAGTGTTTGAGTTTGAAACTGGAAGTCTGACTGATTATCTGCATGTCCACGTGGTAGGACTTGGATGGATAACTGTAGAAAATCGAACTTGGTAGCTACTCGCTACCATTTTTTTCATAGAGTTGACTTTTGGGAGAGTAGAATTGAATTGAGTGTGTATGTTGTATGTATGGGGAGAAAACGATTGGCTGTTCCGCCAACACCTTTTGGTGTTTTTTGGATTGTATCGATCTACGGTGAATTTACAGAGCGTGACTCCTTGGAGGAATGCATGACTGCACTGGTTCCAAAACTACTAAACTACAATGCATTCAACAAAGTTGTTTCTGTATAAAACTTCCTTGGTTGGTCGGTCGTTATTGTCCCGAAAGTATTTATAGTAATATTTATGCAAATATTTGCCCTACAATTTAGTCGTCTGTCCAATCTAACAACATTGGCCTTAATAAAGTAGGAGAACCTCGTACGAAATGGTTCAGTTAGTTATAAGTACTACGAAGCCAAATTGACTTTCACCATTTCCTTACTTACTTTCTCTTCTCTATGTCCCTATCCTAGTAGTGTACGTAGGAGTAAGAGTGGAAGAAACCTTTAGTTTTAGTTCATTTAGGAAATCAACCGAGTCAGAAAATCAGTCTTTCGGGGTCCAGACAACTCAATTCCAATGATTCTCTTGGAAAACACAAGGACTCGCAACCCGCGCGTTCGCATCCATGAAAATGAAATCTAATCATGGATTGTTGGAATTTTTTTTCCTCTTTCCTTCCTTTCGTTTTCTTTAGGATGAGATGGGTCGAAGTGCTTTAACACTAACGAACGCCCTGGAGAAAGACTCAGGTGATTTTGTGTGCGTAGTGGAGAATCCAGCAGGGTCCACTGAAGCCAATTTCACCCTTGAGATCCTCCCCCGCCCCCCTTTCCCCACACTCCCCACCACACAAGTCGTCCTCATTGCCGTCGGACTCGTTTTCTTCCTTCTTTTCCTCACGGCCGTCGTTCTTTTCACCTTTTGGCGTCGAAGAGTCCGGAGGGACAAACCACCAGAAATTCTTGCCTCCTCAACCCCAGTCAAACCGCCAAGACTCAACTATGACATCAATCCTGGCTCACTTCTTCCCAATGGATTCTCCAAGTCCAAGGCTGACCCGACTGATAACCCTGATCTCATTCTAGAAACAAACAACACTGGCTCTCATCAGGTACAAATTTTACAATTCAATCATTACAATCCTACAGGGCAATCAGGAGTCATTATAGGGTGAGGTGTGCTAATTTCAGCCACCATGGAGGCAATGTGATAATTACGTCCACCTCTTAACTACGTGGGCATGGCAACCAAGAAGCATGCGCAAAAACGACAAGTGTGCTAATTCCAGCCTATCTTAATGCATGACTCCTCCAACTTACGTGTGAGGCGGAGACGGTGTGCTAATTTCAGCCAGGGGGGGGAGTTTTTTTCCGCGTTACCCCACGTGATAAATGGTCGTAATTGGCACACTTTCCCGCGGTGGTTGTAATTAGAACACTTCACCCTACATCGAAACTTCTCTCCACGAACACCTTAGTCAGGCGACCACCTGTCTCAGAAGATCTAGTTTTGATTTGTCGACCCAATTCTTGTCTCCCGTTTATTGGCCTCAGTGGTAAGCTGATATGCCATTGCAGAATGATCCATATATCATAAAAACTGTTCGGCTTGAGGATGTAGCTCAGAAATGGAATAGTTATGTAGATACAGCAATAGTGCATGGAGATGACATCATGATGGTCATCATCGCGTAGCATAAGTTCAAAAATCCCGGAATTAGCTAAATAGCAGGAGACAATCAAACATTGCAGAAATTTATTCGTGGCAGGGATCCTGCCTTGAACCTAATGCAGTTGTAATACGTCTGCCACATCTGAACTACAAAGAGCCGTTGGTATTTTCGGTGTGTATTTAAACTTTAAACGTAACGTTAGAAGACAGTAGGAAAAAGTAGGGCCAGAACACCATGGTTGCCCTACTACTCGATACTCTTTCCTACGGAACGGAACCACAATGACGAAGTGGGACTCACCAGGTAGAAACTTTTTTGTCTGTGGTCTTTGTGTAGAGCAGACAATTATCGAAACCCTGTGTAGATACAAGGAGGTTTTTCCTACCGTACATACTACAAAACGATTTTCTTAAAAAGGTTGGCTTCCTTGGTTCAAACAAAAAAAGAAATAGAGTTCGTCAACCGGAACTGGGCTGCTACACACTATTACACTACTAACAAGGTCAGAACCGGAGCCCTGGTTTTGTTAGAAAATACATATACATACGTACATGTGGGCCACAAATTGTAACTATGACCCGCCGTGTAATTTTCTTTTTTCGAATTTACGACTATAGAATTCCCGTTCACTTATTTCCGATCCTGTCCGGACACCCGGCATGTATTTTGATTTTGAATTTGGTCTGAGCTGGGGCGCAATTCTGGTAACGTCCATTCATTGTCTCCACAGAATGACAATGGAAAGTTGTGGATGGATTGGTTGAAGTAAGTCGTTGGTTAGAGAATAAGGGAATAAGTTAGACAAGTAGGTTAACAGGAATCGATAAAGATTTCACTTGCTAATAAGTTTAAAGTTACAAGTTTGAAGAAAGCCGTGTGCTTGTGCTACTGTCTGCATGCGACGACAACTAATGGAGATCTGTGAAAGTCCGTCCGTCCTTTTCTGGCAACTAGGGAACAAACCTCAATTAATTATGCAAGGATATATAGGGGAGAGAAAATGAAAAGTTCCAAGGTTGACGGGGTTTCCATATGGACGGAAAACCAAGCTGGGACGTTAGAATCATTTGCACTCCCATAATTTGTTGCTTAACTGTTTGAGTGAAATAATAATTAACTCCGTTCTAGGGTTTTCCTTTGATATACAACAACAAGGATGGTTCCTTCAAAGTTTACAAATTCATACAACAGGAAAGAGCTCTGGAGCAAAGATAAATTGCGGACCTCTGTTCTCAATGCTAATTTAAGTGAGTCTCGTACGGTGTCCTTTTTTTGCACAACACATGGCTCCTTTCACTAATTCTTTGAAAGATTGCAAATTTTAGTCAGGGGAATAATTAGCCAGTAATTCAATGAAAGAATAAAATGATGGATTGAATTAACGGCGGATTTGGCTTACGCAAATTGCAAGTTTTGCCTACGAGTCAATGTGATAGACTCTTTTTTAAAAAAACACAACGTGGACACAAATATTGACTCAAGTTTTAATTTTGGAAGATTTTTCTTGATGCTATACAAAATTGAGTCTAACGAGTTGTAAGTCCTGTCATGCTTGGCAATATCAACAATCTCTACATGTATGTGGAGTGGATATGTGAGAGTTGATTTTATAAAAATCGAATGATTAACGGGTAGGTTGGCTGGATGAGACTCGCTTTGGTTTAATGAGGAAATACATCAAAACGCCCATTCAGTCCTGTCCCACCCAAAAACCTTGATTTTGTGTTCCATAGATCCCAGGTATCCAACGCCCTCACATTAGTCTGGGTCCTAAAGTCCTTAGTGGATTTCACATTAGTGAGGAATCCTTCTACCCCAGCACTCCACACATTTGTACTTGTCAAAATGAGTCCAATGAAGAATTTGAAGTCTGAGAGGAAGGCAAAGTAAATTTTAATTTACATACATTACAAAAGTTGGTTTTTGGTTAATGGAGAAAAAATGAGTTTAATTACCTTTTAAGCTCCGCTCTCCTCTCCTTTTCTCTTTCTCTCCCTAGCTCTGTCTATGTCCCCATCAAGGCAATTACAGTTCAGTCTCCTCCAGTCTCTAAACACATAGAAGTTGGTGAAAAGGTCTCGGTCTAGGCCCTTCCCTGTCATGTCATATATAATATAACCCATCTCATCAGATTCAAGACCAGAGTGATGAAATCCTCTTCATTTCCCACTCCCATTAGGCTTCGGCCTTCTCTTCATCCATATCTATGTCTCTCCAATTCTATGTTCCAGTCTAAATTCTCTTTTGAAGGACTATAATTCATATGGTCCAGTCGGTTCAAATATTTGCTTCATGCGATGTTGTTTTATGGTTCGATACCTCCGGCAGGTATGGTTAGGTTTGAGTCATTGTCTTCAATCTCCTCTCCTGGAGGCTTTCCAGGATGACATCTAATACCGTCTATCACAATTATGAAGCCAGAAAACTTTACTTCCAGTAAAATATTTACTGTATTCTACAGAGGGTGGCCGCACTTATTCTGGACAGCAAACTTTCTGCTCTATTTCCCACGCTTTTGATTTAAAAAATTTAAAATTTCGAGGGGTCATTGACCGTAACATATCTAACAGTGAGTAATTTTTACGGATCGGTGAGGTCAAAGCAAAATACGGGAAATAGAGCAGAAAGTTTGCTGTCCAGAATAAGTGCGGCCACCCTCTGTACAAATACCCTAGGTTAAATGTATTTGACTTAGACTGGAACATAGTATTGACGTAGTATGCCGACTTTTAGGTAATATGGAGTATTTCTGAGGTCGGTTTGTTGAGTCCATGGATGGGTGCACTGCACTGTGGAAGGTACGGTTGACTGCATGCAATCTTCATCCATAGTCATGTTATGAAATCATGATACTAATGATAGAACCATGCACATCCATCCATCCATCCCATCCAGTCCGTCATGTTAAAAAGAGACAGAAGACTTGGATTCCAGTGCTTCGTCATGGACTAACTGGGTGAGTGAGTGACTGCCTGGAAATCAAACCAGAATTCATTCATACAAGATATACAACATGAGTAGACGGAAATAATGTCTGCTTACTTTCCATTTTCCCTTTCTCCATGCAAAAACAAAGGTAGTCAAGTCACTACGTTCCGTTAGTCAAATTGCCAATTTATTTAAGTATGTTGGGAAGCCGGAAAACAAACTTTATTTATTTTCATAGACATAGAACACAAACAGGGAAAGCTGAAATTCTTGACCGCAATAAAAGAAATTAACTAACACAAACATACTGACATTTGAAAACGAAAGTGGGGTAAACCCTGCGTATGCTAGGTAAATCCCTCACAATATGAGGAAAAGTTGGGTTGAGATATACCTGGCTCGGGGAATCGAACCCCGTTCCAATAAGTATCGGATGGGAACCCCGTACTACTACGCCGCCTTGGCTCTAGTGAATTTTGTTAATTAATAATATTTGCCCGGAGTTGGAGAAAGTGAGGAGAAAGTTGAGTTGGTTTGAGTGGATGGAAAGTTAGATTGAGAGAGAGAATGTGAATGTGGGTTGAGGGCGTAATGACGTGACGTGAGGTGAGTTGAAGTCCTTATTTAATCGGGTGACGTGACATCATCTTGGACATCGCTTGCTTGACCGATCACGAGTTCCGGTCTGATTTGAACTCAAGCTCTGTGAATGGCTAATGTGGTTAACTGAGTTCACTGAGCAGAATTAAATCCGAAAAACGTAGTGAATAACTGAGTGACCAGCCAGGAGGGCTATGCAAATTAAGAGGAACAAAATGCCCTTGTGACCACATTATACGACTTACTAGTCCTCTTACTCTCATGCCAAAGACCCAAGGACAGGAACGAGTAGAGAACTAAGGTCGGATGATGGATGAGGTAACCTTATTCCATTCGAATAATCTTTAAAGCGTGGCACACGCATTCAAATCTCCTCTCCTTCTCTTTCTCCTTCTGTTCCACGTCCAACCGTTGTGGTTATTCCGGCAACAAACCATGTTCCTGTGGTCTCTCCTTTCCAACCCAATGTTCCAAAACCTGACTGGGAATTCTGGAACCCCACTCCATGTTCTATGCATGCGTCAAGGCATTATAACACGGATTACGGATTCACTGTTTAATCACAACTGGCACTTGCAGTAAATATCCAGGTTTCTTTCCTATGTAGAATTCCTCTAGGTTTCGTGCTCAAGGCTGTAATTAGCGAATTTAGGTGACATTATAATAATACACTCGTTAGTGGATACTCGTCGGTAAGGTCTGGTCAAACATCAACCTGTAATTTACACTGAGAATCGGTTAGTATTCCTGCAATGTGACCTTATGTTGTAACAGGTAAACGTCTGGTGGAATAAAATTTCTTTAAAGCAATAATCGCACCCGCTGTAACGAGTTGTACTTGATTCGGCCTTTGGCCATGTCAATTTATATCATGTAACCTTCGGTATTCAAATTTTAAACTATTTCAGCGTTTGGATATCACTGAATTTGTAATAGGTTTTATGGTTGAGACTCACATTCATTTATCTCAGAATGACTCCTGGTGACATTGCTCATATTTGACCACTACAGAGTGACCTATGGTAAAATGACTGAAATGAACCCAACTGATTGATTTATATTTTGTACTTTTCAGTTACAAGAAATGACGATGGAGGAGCAGAGTAGTAACAGTGAATTAAATTGGGAGCAGCAAAGTTACCGAAATATGGGTTACTCATCCGAGTACCCACCAGACTATGGACTCCCAATCATCCATGAGAATAGTGTGTACAGTGAGAACCTGAGTTACTATAATGCCCCAACAATGAACAATTCAAATCATAGCAATCATAGTAACAGTGGTGGAAGTGGTGGTGGCGGTGGTGGTGTGGGTGGTGGTGTAAGTGTTAGTAGTGGTGTCGGTGGTGTCGGCGTCGGTGGAAACGTCCTCCTCAGTGGTGTTTGGGGTAAAAACAAAGTGGGCACTCGAATTATCCGCGCTCCGTCAGCCAGAGACTCCCCAGATGAGGGTTATCAAGAAGGCTACTGTGGCACAGACGTCTGAGTCCAAACCATGTACTTTTTACACTCAACCCGCACATTTTCTAAAAACAAAAATATCTCGGAATGCCGGAATACTAAGGAATACCCACCGATGGAACTCCAGTGCTCTATAAATCACACACACATACACTTTCATAAAATATACATACATATACATTTAAATATACATATAAATATATATATATATATATATTGTTAAGATGAATGTCCGCTTCATGTGTTCTCCTCTCTAGTAATAATAATCAGAATACATGTTGAGTAAGAATGACGGTGTGTTGTTTGGACGGACGACAGTGTAATTACCTATGCAAATATTAGGTTAGCTATAAGGGTATACATCCTTGGACCGATTACTAACATCCGTGCATACATATTATGTACGCAGTACTACCGTGGACTACTTCTTCAGGGCGGTCGTCGAAACCCTCATTCCTTCCCAAACAAATTTGCCACTGGAATTTCATGGATGATGGCTTTTGGTGTTTTCACCAATTTCAACGTAAGTTGTTTGTCCTTTACATAGTTTATACTCAAAGTTATTGATGTGGCACTAATTTTCTTGCTGCTGTTAATTTTGCAAATTCGTATGATTACATGCTTTAACTATAGTGCGACCACCTGAGCCAAGTGACCGCATGGCAGTAGAACGACCAACGAATTATACATTAGGTCACGCTTAATTCTCGGGCGGATTTGATATGAGCTGAGTGGCAATTTTAGGGAGACATATTTTGGTTGCAGCGGAGGCATGGCAGGCCAGCGTATAAGTTGTCTGCTTCTAGTTTTAGTAACATGTGTATAGTATTTAGGAACCAACGGAGGTCAAAGTAAGCTGGTGACCCTTCCAGAAAAGCGGTCGCTCCGACAAGTTAATACCTGTAATACTGGAATATCTGAGTAGTAACTGAACACCTGCCCAAAAGAAGTAAATAAGACACATTCATGACCTTATAACTTCTGTAATGATCGGATTGACTTAAATATTGCATATTCGGATCTCTCATAAAATTCTGGTGCCACAATCAACACGCAGAATTCCAAAATGTTTGAACTCCATAAAAAAGAATTTCAATCGGAACTCTCGTGGGATCATACACATGAATGAATCTCTTTCATTTCACTTCTTTCTAGAGGTGTTCCGATCCTGTTCGAGGACACAGTGTGTTTTCGACTGGATATGGAAAAGTCAAAATCAACAGATTTTCCTATTTTGAATAGCTCAGGATAAACTGTATTCAGTTTAACTTTTGAACTGAACTTTCGTTCAGAGTTAAAACGATTGTATGGAATAAATGCATGATATTTGTATTTGAAAATGGAAGTATTTGCAAGGTTCCGCCCCGACCCCTTGGACTCTGTCCCGCCCTGCCTTTGAGTTCATTAGAACTACTTGAACTGACCAATCCTACTTGATTAATTTGAGGACAATCTAAATTGGATTGCATGGACCTAGAAAGAAAAGACTTTATCAGTTCGTCCCGGTTAGCCTTGTTCCTTGTCCTTCTGCTCTCACGAACCACCACAGCTACAGCTACCACCACCTGATAATCTTTTTACCATCTTCTCGGCCTAAGTCCTCCTGATGTGAATTTTGCACGAGAATTTTCCTTCTCTCTCCAACCAACGTTCGTGTTGAAAAGGAATTCTTGGTCCGCCGAGAAAAAGAACTAGTTTGACTCAACTTTTACTTTACGTTCCTTCCCAGCCAACTAAACTAAACTTCGATTTTTCATCACATTTGTTAAAAAATTTGAATTTTGCCACTTAGCATGCTTGTATTTTATTCTGATTTAGCCTAATAGGGCTTTAACGGCAGAGTCTTAGATGGAAATAATTATTCCAACAATTGACCTTCGGCTTAAATTTTACAAATTAACTTTTTATTCGTATGCTGTACTCCCCTTCATAACCTCAAGTCAATGATTATCCAATTATCGTATTTCCTCTAATAGAGGTCGGTCTCCTATAGAAGCCGGTCTCTATTAGAGGCCGGGTACTTTCACCACTATGCTTATGGAGAAAGCAGGAGAAAGCTGTGCCCTTTGACCACAATTTTGTCAACAGAAGCCGCGGCCGAATGGAGGAAATACGGTAAATGTAGTCTATGGAATATCTTCCCAGTGAAAAACCATGTACTTGAAATGAAGGCCTCATTAGCAATAGCAATGGAATTTGGCGCTACTGATGAGGCCTGTATTCAATTACAATGGTTTATCTGAAGGAGTCAAGTTACATATTGTTTAAGCTACTTGGAGTATGCGTGCGTGGATTGGACATCGTGCAGACTTTGATTACTTTCTCCAAGGGGTTTAAATTTGGATGGAGAGATCTATTGTTAGTCCCATCTCATGCTGTATGCATGAACTGCACTGATCCAGCCGTGGCCATGTCTAGAATGGTGGAAGTGTAGTTAAATTTGTAGAGAAGAGAATCGATCATTGGATTTGGAGAATCGAAATGCATTAGATTCATCAAGGACTGCACGCACAGGGAGATAGTCACTCACTCACTCATTCATTCATTCATCTTAGACTTCGCCCAAGTAGTCTCGTCGTCGTCGTCTTCTCTTCGTGCATGGTCCTGAAAGAGAAAACTACCCGGAGAAAGGATTCGACTCCACATCACCATCCGCATCACCACGGAACAGAATATATGTAAACTGGAAGGAAGACATTTTCGTTCCGTTTACTGGAGAAAGTGAATTCAGACGGGAATTGAACTCTCTCTCTTTCTCTCTATCGTCTCTTATCTTCGAATTCATGCTCTGCTCTGCACTGCAATGCTCTGTTGATGTCTGAGTACCTCCATGAATTCATGTCGTGTCACAGAGAGCATAGGAGCCAAATACAGGCCAAAAGACCCCAAAGTTTACCGAACCCTCAACTTTTCAATACCTTCTTCTGTTTATGCCCTCAAAACTTGATCCGACCTGGCCTTCGAAGACACAGGGACTCCGGGGCTGGCCGGGCCGGAGGAGAACTTGGTTCTCAATAGACCCAAAAACCTTCGTCATTCCTTGGCATTACTGCACTGGAACTTAAGTTTCTGAATGTACGGACGTACCGTACATAGGTTTGGTTTTCGGTCCATGCTTTCACCCTTGCTTTCACCCATCCATCTATTCCATCTTAATGCGAGGGTATGGAGTATTGAACGTATGTATAGCTCCTACTTTCTACTCAATTCAAATGTCATTCTATCCTACTTTTTCCTCTTCTATTTTTTTCTATTCCAAGCAGTCGGAGCCATTACGTGGATAAAGAAAGAAGGAAGGAAAGTAAGAATACTAGGACTAGTAGGACTAGGAGACCCATGAATGATTTGGCCGCTCTCCAAAACCAAGCCAAGTTCCTCTCCTCCCCAATCCTTTACTTTATCCAAACCTATTTACTAGGCCGAAGACGAAGACGACGACTAGGACTAGGACTACTTGAATCGACTATGAGTGTAGTCGTAGTGTGTGCGTGTATCTCCCTCAGGTTCATGATTCTACTACCATCCCCTACATACAAAGACACGTGTGCTGGAAACACTTCACACACAAAGAAAGGAAGAATGAGAGAAGAGAAAAAAAACGACGACGACCAAGTTTGAGCCGTGAGTTTTGCGGGGAGGCACGCTCTTTAAAATTTGTTCCAGGAAGTAATAGACCAAGGAAGAGGAAGGGTTGCAATTAACTTCCGGGATTTTTACAAGTAGTACGTAGGTAGTTTTACGACGTGAAGGATTCCATTAAGTATGTACTAGTAGTAAAGGAAACAAGAGAAAATCGATGCCCTAGTAAATATTACACTCATAAGTCAAATGGACAACTGGATGGACATTGATTATTTCCACTGCGCTAACAATAAAGACTGTCGTAGGTTGAAGCGGATTGCATTTACTTCCAACATGGGACTTTTCGATTATAATATTCAGCTTTAGCAGGAGCTCACGTAATTGGTTCTTTTGAGTAACGATATGATTATTTCGTTGCATTATTATTTTTGGATATCGGGGATTTACATTCTATTATGGATATTTGAGAGAAATGTCACTTGACCAAACCCACGTGCTCCAAACCCACGTGTTTCCTTTTAAGATTGGAATATTTGGTATTAGATGTGAATTATTAAATTACTATTATGCGATTTTAGTGTAAGAAGTTATTTGTTATGAATCTTGTTATCAAAAATGGTCCTCTTGTTTACAACAGTTCATTCTGAAAAGATTGACCAAATAAAAAAAGCCTTTATCTATCTATCACATGTTAAGGGTTTAATTGCAAACTTTTTGCTACGTGCAGTATTTGTTCTTTGCGAATATTCTTTTCGGTAGGTTCAGAGTTCAAACGGTTTTTCCGCTTTCTATATTAGGATGTTTGGAGAAAGCTGGAGAAAAACCAGCCTTATATTGAAATAGCGGCTTATATTAGAGCTCGGCTACTAATAGAATAAATACGGTGATCTTAAAACAGAACACCAACAAATGGTTAATTTTCCGAACGTTTGAAAAAAAATCTGGTAGGTAGCTGGCATTCTGGTAACCAGCATTGATAATTCCGCCTGATCTTTGTCAAACTTTTGAGCCAAGTTTTTTCTCAAGCTTACCACGTCGGGAGTTGTTTTGACGAAGACGAAAGAAAACTGGAAAGTATGGAACGTGTAAATGTAAAATCGAATAAAAATGCAAGAAGACGATGATGATAATATACTGGGAGAAATGAGATCCATAAATAAACGAGAGGCAGTTATGGACTGGAAGTGCGTTGTATGTCGGCTGCTTAACGGGTGACAAGGAAAGGATTCTCGTAGGAACAAGTCGCATGTCAACACCCCATTCATTCAGACCCACAAATCTGTCAAGTCCCCCAAAATAAGCTATAAAAACACAAAAAGTTGACTAAAAGTAGTCTATCCTCGGCTTTACCAAGACGACATTTCACAGATGATTCTGAAAGACAAACACAGCTGTGTTATCAGAAGTGTTTTGAGGACTCATCGGTCAACCAATATATCCTACAATTTACGATACTACATTAGATGATGGGATTCTCTCTTTCTCTCTATATGAGTCTCCATTTACTTTATTGACAGTGTTCAAAATTCTTTGTATGATTTTTCTTAGAATGAACATTTTGGGTCTCTGGGTCTCAAAAACAACATTGGATTTTCCGTTATAAGGTTCAATTCTTGGAATTCTACATTTGCCATTTTTGATCGACTTCTTTGAACATAAGATCATTTTGTCATTCGTTTAAGTGGATTCCCACTTAAGTGGAAACTTGGAAGTTGGAACTTCAGAGTACCGCACTTTAGTACAGTAGGTAACAGTACTTTCCTCTCCTTCTTAGAGAATGCCATGCGGGAAATTGGAATTTCTTCGAAAAAGGACAACTTCCTAGTTTGTTCTGTCAAGAGTTTTTGGACGCGACAAAGAGTTTCTTCACAAATAACAAGGAAAGTATTTTTAACGCGAACACTATTCCAGAGAGGTCACATCAAGCGCTATTTGTTAGCACCTACTATTTTATTTCAATGCAGGAAATGTTTTAGCATTCCAATCATGCCTATCCAGCTATATTTTAGTTTTAGTGGAATACAGAATTAGTCATTCCGAGTCTTCTACTGCAGAATATTATGGCTTCGTGGCCAAATTTCATTTTCTGATATCAAATTACTTACTATATACATTGGCTCTGGTTCGGGATATGGTAGGAATGTTTACAATTTTTATTTGGCAAGGAAAGAGACAAAATCGGTAATATTTGCACTGAAAATACTTGGGTAAATGTTGTCATGAAAAGTTGTTTCCTTGTAAGTATGTAGAGACATTAGATGAAGTCTGAAAGGAGCGAACAAATATTGATATATTGGGTGAGTATGAAGTTCCTTCCATTTTGGCTCTTGAACTGTGATGACTGACTTAAGTTGAGTTGATATTGTAATGGCAGTACTTATTGTCGTCGTTGTCGTTCCAGAGAAAGGTAGGAAGGAATGTGAGATTAAGTACATGGATAGGATGTGTGTGTGTGTGTGTGTCTAGAAATAGAGCAAAGACAAAGGTCTGGGTCTGGGGTGAAAGTCGTGAATGTTTGGGAAAAATCCGGTCTCAAAATGTAATTTGAGAAAGAAAGAGTGAGGAGACAGAAGAGTCAGGTTATATCGATCTCCCTGTGATTAGTTTGCCCATAAATATTTTCAGCCGTCTCCCTCGTCGACTTTTCCTCATCATCCCTTTGATGTAAAATGGCTTTTTCCCATTCCCAGTTTCCTAGTCTTCTAGTCTACTTCTACTAACCTTATAACTGAACTCAACTGAGCCATCATTACGTGATGAAAACCACTTTCTCCCCAGAAATCCTTATGTACCTACGGTTCTACGTTTCCCCTCCCTCTTTTCTCCCCACTAAAACTTCCTATGTTTTTAGGATATAATATTAATACTACCACTTCTTTTGGGTCTTTTGTACTCACTCAATCACACTACGACTACGACTACCCCACCACACCCCACCCTCCCCAGTCTAGAAATCCCACCTTCCACTCATCTAATCTCTCATTTTGGAGAACCACAACTCCCCATCATTTTGACTTTCCCATTATTTCATTCCATGACGCGTGTTACGTTTACCCACACACCTTCCAAACACATTGTCAGTACTCACAAATCCCTAGGATAACCCAAAATAAAGTCCGCCCTACAATTCCACTCCATTTTGTACTATTTTTTCCGATTCTGCAGTCTAAAAGATTAGAACTAGAATAGACTATTCGGTCAATTCTGAATCGATCTGGTAGGGTTTGGGGCTTCCTCCCTCGTAGAAATAGACGTTAAGCCATCATTTCACTCAGAATGTGCGGTGTCCGAATACTGTCATCCCACAACTCAGGATAGATTATAAATATGCGGTGTTTTTTTTATAGACTATCGGAAATCACCATTTTATCGAATTGTATTTTGTAGAACAAATTCTTATGCATTTTGGTAGTTCGATATAGAAAATTCATTGTACGGAATTTTGAATCGACTTTTGAGTTGAGAGACATTTCTAGAACAAGGAATCCAGACCCGGAAGGACCTAAATTTCAATTTCGACGAATCAACCCTACATGTAAAAAATTGATTTTAGAGAAAGCAGAGAAAGTTGAAATACTAAAAATTGTCTTTAGGAATTCAGGTTTGACATTACTTATTTAAAGAAACAAAATTCTGGTAGTAGTGCATGAAAAGTGAGGATAAAATAAAATGGTATGATGAGGAAGGATATCTGGTGTGACAATAACTATGAATTTCTTATGAGGTGTGATACATACAAACATATCTAACAAATGTACAAATACACATGAGTAAAGAAAAGCCTTACTAGGAAGCAAAACTGTGAGGCCAGGCAGGTAATTGCGAGGTAAAAGTTTTTAAAAAATGTATGTCTTTTTCTATAATAATTGATGTAGGGCAGGTATATTAGTGAGCGAAAGGGCTGAGAGGAACATTGACCCGTAGGAAATTATAGTCAACTTCCTTGCAAATGCATTCATAGCATATGCACGTATCCCAATAAACCGCCCAACACATTAATCCAATCAAGTATTCAAATAACTGGTTTGGTGAAAGTCCATAGTCCACACTAAAGGGTGGTTCATAACTTATTGCCCCATACGAATATATTTCCTGGATTTCATTATTTAGCATCGTGTGAGCTACTCTTTCAAATTTAGAAAAATGCAAGACATGGTTTATTTAATTTCATCCCAGCATTTCTGTTCCGCATTGCTCGAGTGTATGTGCAAATTAAATTGCTGTACAAAGTCAGAGAATTTTTTTTCACTTGACATGCAAGGTTGTTTGTTTGACTTGACATGAGTTTAGAGGAGAATCCGAAATATTTCGTCGTACTACGCAGTCTGATTGTGATTGGAGTGATGAGATGATTGGTGTGTCGTATGTGTCTAGAACAGGAGTCAAAGTGGAGATTCAAGAGATTATATTTCCAAGAGACTTACGATTAGAGGAAGTAGACTCGTATGTATAAGCTAGAAGGATGTCTTTGTGATGTAACAATGGGGAAAGCTTTAACTCTGTGAGTATTTAGAGTAACTGGCCGTGTGTTAGTTTTCCATTAGTTTAGTGGTAGGTGGAGTGGAAGGAAGGGAAATAAAGAAACGTGTGTGTTTGGAAGGGATAACATTACATTAAAGGATTATCTCTCACACAAAAGCTTCTTTCCTCCGGAATTGAGTGTAGAGCATCACAAAACTGGAGATTTTAATTACAAAATGGGATTCACCATCGATTTTCTTCATCGATTCACCCAAAAGCTGCACTTCCTTTATTAGACTGACACTGTTGTTGGTTAGAGTAAGAGAGTTTTGGGGAGAAAGTCCGCATACATATACTCCACTACGTGTTTATACGAGGGAAAAGCAGACGGTGCGTGCAAATGGCACACGGCGACGACTAGTCTCCTAACTTTGTCCCAGTTGTTAACCCGTCCACAAGTTTAGCGACACGGAAGTGCCAGAACACAGTAGAAAGTCTTGAAAATTCTTTTTTATTCTAACTTTTCCAAATCCATTGTCCACAACTATTTTGGAACCACACATACATTACATGAGAGAGGTAGAAACGAAGACGATGCTGGAAAAGTGGACAATCGCAATATACACTCACCTATTTTATTTATAGAACTGCGTAGAAATTCATTGGATTAAGTGTTGCTGGTA
>JAQGCA010000506.1:0-27243 GCA_034698945.1 Protaphorura quadriocellata
GCTCTGTATTGACGAATATCTCTTGCAGTTCTCTGGTTTGAATTAAACGTCTAAATAAATAAATAAATAAATAAATAATGGCTGAAAGAAAACGGCGACTTGACAGAGAAAGTGTGGCTCGAAAAAGATGCTATGTGGAGGCAATATGTATTTAGTGATGGAATGGATTTCTTGTCGGCTTCGCTTCGCGAGCCCTTCTGTGGCGAACCCGGGACGGGACTACACACATCCTAGTTCATATTAATATATTATACATAGTTCAGTCAATTAAATAATAATAACTATTATTAAATCTTTGTTCACCACACATGCACCTCTTCATTTAGTTCATCCATCAAACACAGGATCCAATTCAGAAAACCCGAAATTCTGTGCGAACTTTATTTTTCCAGCCTCCACAGTACATTGGGGATGAATTGTACCGTCTGTCGCAAAAGTATCCCCAAGAAGGTTCCACGTGTAGTTAATTGCGGTACCAGGAGGAGCCGTCACTTGTTGAATCCGAAAATAAACAACTTTTTTCGCTCTGGGGGGAAAGCATTACGAATACTCATAAGACTTGGCAGTTTCCCCCCAAAGTCAAATTCCCATTTGATTTTGCCATGCCTTCCGTGTAATTTAAATTCAAAATCCTTCCATTACTCCGACAACTATTTTTGAAAAGTGAAAAAAGTGCAAAACACTCTCGGCGAATGAGTGACGGCTCCTCCTTATACCGCAATCAACTACACTATGCGTGAAATCTTCTTGAGTATCCCCTCCCTCTTGTTTATAATTTGCTGTTAAGAAGTTGCGAAATTATGTTACGGTCAGGCCTCGCAATTCAGTAACACTTTACGACCGTGTGCTGTTGAATTAAATTTGAATGGCCACAACATGTACAAGTTTGATGTCACTATGGGAGCGGCAATTGGGGCTCCCATAGGGGTGGGACTTTTACGCTTCATTTATACTTTTACCGTGCCGATGCCGTGCCGGCGAAATTTACATGGGTTGTAATGGTAGCTAAGCCGAAAAAGTTTGTTTATAGCCGAAAGTTTGTTCCGTAAGGTCAACGTTAATTTTCCGCGGAAAGGAAAAGGTACGGTAAGTATAAATACAGCGTTACGACAGACGGTATATCAACATGAAACTTTAAGGAAAATAATATCTTTACTCCAATCCCCCCATTGCAAGTTGGAATAGTATTTTGTGCTTTATCGCTTTTGAAGAATTAAACGGAAGACGTACGAATTATGAACAGATAGGTAGATTCCAAATAATTATAAATATTATTATGAGGAATCCGTGTAGGGCAACATTTTGAAACCTTACGTCTTTGAAATAATCTACCTCATTTCGGACATGCAGTTGTCATGTTATATTTTCTAGTCTAGAACAATTCCGTACAGAATTTGACAAATGAATATGATAAACATAAAATGAGGTTGTCATTCGCGCTATTTATTTGTTCCCAGCTGGATGCTTGTGTTGAGCGTTGACCTCATATTTTGGTCCGTGGAAAACGTCACACACATATGCATTAAAAGTTAACCCTTCTTGACTAGAGTCTATTTCTGGAGTTAATCAGAATAGTTGAACTTTGTGGAAATAGACAAATGAATCGACGAAAAAATGAGACAATAGGTACTGCGCCTACTCATGCAACCAAATCCAAATATCTGTTTCAGCATATATGTCATTGTGTAGAAACACAATAACAATGTTAGCAAATAATGGGGAAAATGACTTCCTTCACAGGAGTGAACTTCCCAAAATACAGGAAACTGACTTCCGCTAAATTACAATTTCTTGCTGTAGACTATTCACTACAAACAGTTCATACATGTCATCATATTTTTATTACACCAAAACCAAAATAAGGCTGGTTAGTTTAACAGTCCTTCATCCCGGAAAAAATATATACTGTACCTAACTAAATTCTGGATGAATATGCCACTACTACATGGTGACTAATATGTATTGTCCCCCTCCCCTACAGCAGCAGCCACAATAGGTACAATCAAGTGGAATACCTCGTCGTAACTATCAGCTCAAGTGGGATTTCAGACAGCAGATTTCGGCTCCTCCTGAAAGCGCGTTCGCGCGCAGAGCGCGTTGGAAAAGAGTCGGGCTTTCGCCTTTTTGCAGCCGCTTTATCACGGTCTTCCGTCTGAATAGCCGTGAAAGCTTCAAAAATTTGAAAAACGAACTTCACTGCCTAATTCCTAAGTGCTTTCTGAAAATTTTGAGCCATAGTTCGACAATTTCTGAGCAAGTCGATTTTGTATCAAAATTTTACTTTTTCTGAGAATATCCGAAAATGAGATTTTGAGACAAAATCGACTTGCTCAGAAAGTGTCGAACCATGCCTCAACATTTTCCTCTGTATGTTTGGATGCAGGGGTTAGCACTCTAATGGGAAAACAAACAAAACAAACGTATTAGTCACCCTGTACTTTAAATTCTCATGAATCATCTGGACTCTTCACTGCATGTGAATATTTCCCAGTCATATTGCAATAAGTAATCATATCTGACGTTAGGTGATAATCGCAGTTTGAAATAATACATAATGAACTGCCCGGAGCAGGATAAGAGATAAGATAATTCGGGTCAGATACCATATCAGATCAGACAATTCTTAATTTATCTGACCTGATAATTTTGGAGCAGATTCCAAAAGCTCGAATCGGATATCTGATTAGATTCTGAGAGATTTATCAAATATCCCACCGATATCAGATATCAGATCGGATATCCGATTATCTGATCCAAAATTTTCAGATCAGATCGGATAAGCAAATAACTCGTCTGATCCGAGCCTTGGTTGGTATTTGATTTTTTTTACCTTCCAAACTTTTACCAAACAAACTTGGGGACTGAAGTACCGTTGTCATGTATTCTGTCAAAGAATAAAACAAAGGCAGCGGTCTTTTACATGAACATGCTGAATTATGTAATTGTGGCAAATAAAACCAATGCATAGAAGTATTTCCAACCATCCCAATCGAGTTAGTTAGTTAGTCAGTTAGTCAGTTAGTTAGAATCATTCCACAAAACACACCATTTCCATCCAATATAGGCATCTCCGCCTGCATTATTTAGAACATTAGTTTTCTGTAAAAAGTCGAAACAACTCTTCATAGTTACCGGAATTTCGCTTGATCATATGGAGCTAAACGTGAGCTTATAAGTATACAGAGTTAACTTCGAAAGTGAATGCTATTCGTACAGAAGATCTGCCTTTGAAAGTTCTTTAAGACTAAGAATTTTTTATAACGGTCGAAATTACAGTGAACTGTCCCTGTGACATCCGCTATTGTGAGTGCACTATACTATATTGTTTAACATATGAGCGATGTAACTACACCCTTAGATGTGTTCACATTTCGTTCAATATAACCTAAGTAAGTTACGACTTACGAGGTTAACGAGGCTACTTCACTGAAATATTTGAATTTTGGACAATGCAATCGTTCATCTTTCAGAAACGCCCAAGAGGGCTTAATTCTAAACGCTCGACTCCATACTTTCGTTGTACCAGTTTTCAATTTCCCAACTATCCCAACCGATTTCTGGATATCCACATTATCAATTATGTGTCATTCTCGATCTTTGTTCGAAGTATTCAGTTCTGTATGTATTGCAGCTTCAAGTTTCGGGACTTACCGTATGTGTATTGTTTTTCAGGTCTATGCAGAGTACAAAACGGGTTATCGAGTGTTATCGTTGACATCGCAGAAAGCATTGAGGATCGTAAGCTCAAAATTGACTTGATATTAATCAACTTTGAATCATATTTAGTGGTTGAGCTATTGTTTTTGTAGAACTAGACCAGACGACAACACCCAAAGAGTTACCAATCATTGGGGACGCACAAAGTCAAATTAGTCTGACCTTGGTATACCCTAATGATAGCACAAGGTATTTTCGGTTAGATGGAAAACGCCTGCAATTGACACAGCCCTTGGACCGCGACGATAACGATATCTCGTCTATTGTGTTTCAGGTAAGACTATTCCAAATAGCTGAATTAGATGGAGTCACTGAACCAGGCACCAATAGCCTTAATTATAGTATTCGGGAATTTCGATATGGCTCATAACCGAAGCGTCTCTCATGAAGATGAGTATAATAAGTTATTTCCGATAGCTGGAGCTTAAAGAAGTTTAATGAAAGCGTCTTCCCGTTAATCCATTCAAATTGACAACACGAAACAATAAAAATCAGTAAAATAGAAAAGAGCGCAGTTTATCCTGAATACCTATTTGAAATATATTCTAAACAAGATACAAATGAGACCGGGAATAGATTTGACCGGTACCCGTAAACCTGAAATGTTTAAGCACTTGAAAGCAGTTAGGAAATGCGGAATATGTAGTGAATGTAGAATGATGCCTCGTTTTACTCCTGAGAACAACACCACATTTATGTTAATCGTTTAATTGTGTGACATCATAAATGGCTACCGTAACCCGTAATGTATTGTTTCTCTTGATGTCATGAAGTTATTTAGCTTTTAAATTTGAATTGCAGATTGTTTGTTCCGTGAAGTTAACAAAGGAAAAACGAACCATACCGGTTATCGTGAGGGTCTCGGACAGGTATGTTTGTCGGTTTTATCACTATGTAATAATATTTCAGTATTTACATTGTTTAATATTTTCACGAAGGAACGACAATGCGCCAAAGTTCATTGGAGAACCGTATGAAGTTAGCATTCCGGAAGTAAGTTGTTGGCCATTTATTTCACTGAGTATTTAAATTTAACTCAGGCTCACATCGATCAGATGTAAATGTCTCCAAAACTGACATTCATTTTTCTTTCACATGTCACATGAAAAAGTCGGCAGTTGTGGGCACTACAGTATTTCGAGGAATTCGAGCCCATGATGTAGATTCTGGGGTTAACGGCTTGATCGAGTATTTTGTAACTGACTCGGACGAAGAGAAATCCGAAGAAAATGGAATGGGGTTCTTTAATATCAAGTATCCCCACCAGGGGATTGTTACATTAAATCGTACATTGGATTTCGAGAAAAGTCAACGATACTATGTTACCATCAAGGCCACGGTTCGTGAATTTATCTTTATTTTAATCGTTGGATCCATGACTCTACTGTTAAGTCACAAGAAGATTCAAAGCCAATACCTTCATTTGTACATCTCTAGGACCGAGCATTTGATCCAAAGTTAAGACGAACAGCTACAACAACACTCATAGTTAATGTCCTCGACAGCGACGATCAAGGTTGGTAATTAGTGAAGCGGAAATTACAAATAGCAAATGATCTGCAATGCCTTCTGTAAACCGTTGTTCGAGTATGATTTAGACAGGTCATACACATAATGTAGTAGCTGGTGATTAGACAATCTGAAAATAGTGCAAGAAACAATTTTGCAGCAAAGATTGCAGATCGCCATGCAGTCCCTTAGTTTTACAGCATGTTCGGCTAACTTTAAAATAATGAACCTTTTTGAATTAGGACCGGCCTTTGTACAAAAGAATTGTGTCTCCCACGAAGAGTATTGCCTCAATGCTGAATACAAAGCTTCGGTAAGAGGCAAATTCATATACTTGTTGTCGTAACCGTCTGGAGAAATCCAATGAATACATGTGTACGATTTACAGGTGACAAGAGGTGTGCATTCCGGTGTTTTAGACGTTTTGCCAGAGAATATTGTTGCTGTTGATAAAGATTCACTTAACACTCCAATTCACTACGGTTTTGTTACTGGTTCACCTCCATCTTATTTGGATTATTTTGTCATTGATCCACAAAGCGGAGTTGTTCGACAAATTCGGACAATTGACGATGACGACAAGACAAGATTTGATATCATCATTAAAGTAAGTGATTCTTGGATAAGTATTTCTCTGTTTTGTAGTTATTGTGTATTTATTGTTGTTCCAATGTCACAGGCTGCAGAGATTTCTGAGTCGAAAAAATTTGCCTCTGCTAAACTTACTATAATGGTTAAACCTGTTGACCAACACCCTCCAGTTATTCATTCAACCAGTCTGATGGGTTATGTCGAAGAAAATATGCCTATAGGGACAACAGTACTCTCCGCAGATCATCAACCTATACACCTTAGCGTTTCGGATTTAGATCTGGTGAGCTGTAATATTTAAACGAAACCAGGGAAGAGAGAGAACGCTTTGCTCATTATTTTTAATTTCTAGACTCCTAATGATCCTAAAGTTCACTACAAATTCGACTTGACCACATCTGCATTCCGAGTAAACAAAGAAATGTATTTAATAGTGGCACAGGAACACTTGGACAGGGATCCTCCTCATCAAAGTGCACTTCATTTTCAGGTAAAGATCTCCATGCAGACATGTTTCTTGGCCTGGTCCAGCTTTACAAGCAGTTTATATTCTGAGGTACACTGTATTTGGCCTAATTTATTTAATTTCAATAACAGATAATAGCTCGGGAGATCGGAGAGGGTAGCGACCTTGCGTCGAGTTCTCCTTTAATTCTGACAGTGAATTTGCAGGTGATTGTAAATTTTATTTGTTCTCGAAAACCGTAAAATTGTTAAATTGAAATTATTTGGAAATAGGATCAAAATGACAATACCCCGATAATACCACACATGAGTCCGATCGTCATACCAGGAGGAGATGGCAGGCGAGCAGTCCTGAAGGTATCATCTAAAATTCAAGTTCGCATAAGTAGTAGGACCACCATCTGTATTGATATAGTATATGACCTAATAGAGCACCCGCGTTCTATTCATTCGGGTGGGTTCAGAGGCCAAAGACTTTCACCACTTACTCCATTAGAGAAATGCATGTAGAAAGCTGGAGAAAGATCCGCGTTCAATTTGAGCCCCGCGCTTTATTCAGCAACAGCGGTTTATCAGGTCATATATGGTAAAATTTTTCAAGACCTTTGAGGTAGATTTTGTTAGCGTGTCCATGAGGGTCGGCAGGATAGTCCAATAATGATCCACACTCTTTCCTAGCGCAACTGGCCGAGTTCAATAACCAATACTGACTCGCCGTTCCCGCAGAGTACAGTGAGTCGGTCTATGTCTTGTATTACCAGTTTTTCCAATTATTTTTCCAGGTCATCTTCTGATTATACGAAAGGAGGTAGTTAGAAACTCGAATAAGGTATATACGCGTAAATGCAAAGACTAACGCGACGAACTAAGTAACTGGTAGTGACGTTTACTACGCAGACTTTGATAAACGAAACCTTATGATGCGCCGCATTAGGGTGATTGGGTTTATGTTTGTTAATGCATTGGTTAACTAATTTCATAAATCGGGACAGCCGAGTGATTTAGCCCTTTTACATATAGTACGTTAAACTCTTAATTATTTTTTTCAGTGTGTTCAAAATAACCAAAAATGTGTGACTACTTAAAACCAATGTGATAATGAAACCAATTTATCGCGACGCAATTTCAAAACATTGTTTCCGTGAATCACTTCATACTCTCATTCACGCATAACTTTCACTAGACTAAAACGTTAAACTGAATGATATTTATAATAATTCTATTGTGTCATTAAATATTTGAGCACCACAATGCCTTTCCCGAGTCAACCTTGCAAAACTTGAATCCTCCAGTTTCAGATAATATGAAATGAACTCTGAAAACCATTATTTTTAAACGCTTCCGCATCCTCAAATTTTAAACGCAATCCTTAATTAAACTACGCACTACTTTGTATTCACAAAATCGTAAATATATCATACTCTTTACTCAGCGATTGCCTTTTGCGCTGCCCCAGTTAATAAATAAATGTAACTCGACAATCGTCATCCAGGCTTTCAAGACCTCGACCTCAACCTAACACTGTGTTCTGCTTTTGTTTACAATGCAACTATCAACTTACTATTCAAATTTCTGATTCGAATTGTTGACTTTTTTTAAGTAATTGTAAAAGTATTTGGAAAATCATAAATTTAGTGTGATGGATTTCTGTAAATAATTAATCACAATTATCGAGTCTGACCATTATTAATTAGTGTACAACGTCGCCCCATTTTTAACCACATGATATTTAAGCGCATCACCGCAGTATTTTTCTACCGAAAATTTTGGAAGTAAAAGTAGCAAAAGTGTGAAGTGCAAATAGAAGGACATAGATCGCATGGCTTTAAAATGATCGATGTGATTTTGTTTCAGGTTGATGCAACAGATAACGACGAAGGAGTGAATGGGCAAATCCGCTATAGCCTTCACCATATTTCCAACAATGGAAAAGACAAGTTTATCATCAACAAGTCGACAGGATTAATTGAAACTGTCGGAAAGCTTGATTCTGGAGAGCAATACAGTCTTACAATACAGGTTAAATATTAGATGATTACAATAGCAGTAGTATTTGCGTTAAATTTGTTTGAAACTTGAATTGTTAAATATAATAATATACTTGCAGGCCACAGACGGCGGCGGTCGATCTTCGCAAGGTATCTTAGAAGTCAACGTTGTGAATGGCCCGAACCTAAAGCCGCCAACATTTCCACAACTTTCTTACGATGTTGGAGTTAGTGAGGGTGCTTCGATTGGAGCAGAAGTTATCACTTTGGAGGTCAATGGAATTAGTATTCTCGGTGCATTTTATAAAAAATATACTAACTCATATTTTATGAGCAGGCAAAGGATCCAGAAAGAAAATCGGTAACGTATGATATCATTGGAGGAAACGAGCAGAACCATTTCACAATCGGAAAAAATACTGGAACACTCATTGTTAACGGACAGTTGGATCGGGAAGATTTGAGTAGATATTCCCTGGTATGCATTGTAGAAAACGATTCAATTTAAAAGTGCATAAGTTAAATTTGCAATCATACTGTTTCCTTAGTTTGATTGTAAAAGCATTTTGTATTGAATTCATCTAATAGTATGAGTCAGAGACATACGTCGATACGTCTGACGTAGAATGTGTGTTCTTCTCCATGTGTTTCAGTTGAATAGTGAACCTTCTTATTGGTTTTTAAACAGATCGTCAAAGCGGAGGACGAAGGAGGTCTCTTTTCGACTTCGCACGTTAATGTTAAAGTATTGGACATAAATGACAGGTAATGTGACACTTAATCTCAAGCAATTTCGCATTCACTCACAACATGTCTGAACAGAAATCCAATTTTCACCAATTCCTCAAACTACATGTTCCGAGTGAAGGAAGGTCAAGCTAAAATATTGGTTGGAAAAGTGGAAGCACACGATGCTGATGAGGAAGAAAATGGGATAATAAGATATGAGACTCCACCAGACTCGCCATTCTCAGTGGATTCTGTGACCGGGGAAATTTCTACAAAAACAGCTTTAGATTACGAAAGACAAAATAGATATGTTATCGTGGTTACCGCCAAAGATCTCGGCAAGGAATCCCGCATTGCTACTGCTACGTTGACAATTGCCGTCGATGACTATGAAGATGAGAAACCGGTGTTTAAGCAATTTACGTACGAAGTCACCGTTGAGGAAAATTCTCCAAACATGAAAATCACTCGAGTTGAGGTTAATAATTTTATTCTATTTTTTGAAACTACGGTGAAACTACATGACATCATATAAATTGATATCGCGTAAATATAAAATTTAGTCGGATCCTTGATTGGTCCTTCAGTTCATACTCATCAGTTCTTAAGTTTAAGACGTCATGGGAGGCGAGATGGTTGAATTATGTTATATTATGAAAGATTGAAGTTCTAAAAATACAGCCATATTCATTGTAATGTAGGCTATGGATCCCGACACGACGAAACATATATCTTATTATATAAAACAAGGACCATACGATAAATTCGGAATTGACTCCATTACCGGAGAGATTTATACGACTCATGGACTAGATTACGAAGAAGCGAGTCGACATATTCTAATCATTGGGACAGAGGAAAATGACAGTGGAAACATGGGTTCGACAACCACAGGTTACAGCAATGATTACCTTTATTTTTTATTTTCGTGGTGTATTTTGTTGTTTATATTTTCAACTTTAACTTTCAATTTGTTCAGTGATTATTAACGTTGTCGATTTGAACGACATGCCTCCTCTGTTCAACGTAGTTCCAAGGCCAATTCGTTTAGAAGATACTGCTCACATAGGCATGGTTGTTACAAAATTGGAGGCAACTGATTCAGACGGTACATCTCCAGGAAATAAGGTTAGAAAGAAACTGCTTTGTATTCTTGAATCTGCTGGAATCTTCACGGCTTTAGTTTACTAATTTTTTAAGACAATCCAATCTCAATGAATTAAGCAAAGCCTCAGATAATAATATGCTCTTCGCTGTTATAGGTAAAGTACGACATGGTTGGTCGAGGCAAGGCATCACGTTACTTTGACGTTGACCATGACACAGGAGTTGTTTTTATTAAGGACGATTTACGAAAGGAATTGGCCGACGAGTATCTGGTGAGATCACTCAAGTTATTAAAATGTATACTGTATACTTACTTTTACTTAAATTGTATTTTAAATTTTAACTATAATTGTAGCTTGATATAAGAGCCTACGATCTCGGAGAACCACAGTTATCGTCAGTCGCAAGTGTGAAGGTGTACATCGACCATGTTGCTACAGTCCCTCCAGAAGTCGGAGTTGGCTTTGCAGATATAGATTACACCGTAGAACTACCTGAAAGCTCACTGGCTGGCCAAATTATTAAAGTTCTTACAGTTGTGAACAGACCGAGTGATACTGTACCAATCGCATGTGAAATCATCAGTGGAAACAACAACGGTGAGTGTATCATGTCGAACTTCCAACTGTATTTCAACTTGATTTAGAATACCGTATCGTGTGATTTGGTTGAAAATACATTGTAAAGTAGAGGCTGACACTAGCTAAGAAGAAGTAGAAGAGAAAACTATTCGATAGTGTTTTACCATAAATGACCTAACAGGCCGTTGGGCTGAATACAGTGAGGGGCTCAAATACAACGTGTCTTTCTCCAGCTTTCGACAAGTAACCTAATGGAGAAAGTGGTGAAAGTCTTTGACATCCCAACCCACCTGAGTGAATAGAATGCGGATGTCCTATATTAGATCATTTACGGTACATGATTTACACTCTTTAAGGGTTGTGGTTAGGAACTGGATTTGTGAGGGTATCTACACTAAAATGGAAGCAAAGTCAACAATATCCAGATTTTCTCTCTGATTCCGCAATTATTGCAACTAGTGCTTGCTAGTCGGCTTTGCAAATACCACGTTTGTCTCATCTCACTTCATACTCACATTTAGATACAATTAATACAGTCGAATCATGTATTTCAGATTTATTTGAGGTGAAGGTAACAAAGGACAGGAATTGCGTTCTGACTTTAGCCCAGGGAAATTTGGACTACGAAATTGCAGCAGTTTACACTTTACAAATTAAACTTTCAACCCTTCCGGGTATTTTGAGCAAGAAGAGGTCGATCACGACGGTAAGTCCAATAATACTCAATAATAATACTTAATTCCGTGTAGAGTATTTTTATATCGAATCACGAAAGCAAATTTTGATTCTTTTTTATCGTGTTTGTTCCAGGTGACTGTACGAGTGATTGACGGTAACTTTTTCAATGATCATAAGATTTATCATTTTTTATTAATTTAAAAGCAAGGAGATTTTCCTATCCTTATTTTTTTTTCATGAATCGCAGAGAACGACAATAAGCCAACTTTTATTTTTCCACGGACTCACAAAATAAACCAAGGAAAGAAATTATATGCAGCTATACCGGATGGAGCCCAAATTGCGACAGCGATTACACAAATACAAGTGAGTACTGATGTAATATAAACAATTATTTTGTCAAAAAAAAAGGAGTGTTGGTGGTTTAGGGTCGCTTTTGACCGGAGGACAGTAGCAAGTTCACGACTACTGGACAGCACCTTTCTCCGTCCGGACCAGATTACGGAAATCTGCCAGATAGACATATTTCTTAATAAAACATTTATTTCTCACAGGCGGAAGACAAAGACAGTGGACGCCTTGGAGAAATCACGTATGCATTAGATTCCGAAAACTCACTGTCCAGTTCATACTTTACAATTGATCAAAAATCAGGGATAGTCAGCAACAGGAGAATCATTGATGCAATTCCGTCGGCTTTGTTGCCCATGAGATTGACAGTCTTAGCAAAAGATAATCCACACGGAATCTCACAGATATCCCAGGTTTCTCTGATTATCAATGTAATAGACGACCCCCATCGGATGGTATTAGTGATTGAAGGTTCTACTCCTGAAAAAGTAAAAATGAGGGAAGCTGACATTGTTGACCTGTTACACGAAATGTCAAACTTGGTGATTGGTATCGAAAAAATCACCGCACATCGATTTATAATGCCGAATGGAACTATGGACGCTGAAACAAGTTCCACGGATGTTTGGTTTTACGCTGTGGATCCAATCAGTGATTTTATTTTGGATCGTGAGAGTCCAAAGGTTGCCGAGTAAGTTGTGATTGGTGGATTCAATTCTGTATAATTAAGTGATACTCCAGAGTATTAAACGTAAAAGTAATGTTTCTCTTACGATAAGTTTATCGTCCGTGTTATTGCGGATTGTTCGTTCATGGAATTTTTACTGTATCATTTTCGCAGGAAAATTATGGGGCCACAAGGTTTCCGGAATATTTCATACTTCATTTCAAGTAAATTAAACTTGAGACCCAAAGAAATCCGGAGGCCAATATTCCGTGCACCACTTCCACCAGCCCCGGTTGGACCATTAGAACGGGAGCAACAATTTGTAGCCTTTCCTGCAGCTTTATTGGCGTTAGGATGCTTAATTTTCATTGTGGGAATCGTTGGCACCGTAGTCGTTTGCTTCAAATACTCAAAATATACAGCTTACAAAAATCAAGAACATCGAATAATTGTGTCACCACGATATGAACCAGTTTACATGGAACACAGTCCTGATCTAAAGCAGTATGAAACTCAGGTGAGTTTCTGTAAAAATATTTTACTTATTTAATCGTTTACGTTGCAGCATATTGATTCCATATAAATTCAAATATTATAATCCAGGTACTTCAAATGCGGGTGAACAGCGATGAAGCGGATCTGGAAGGTTCAGATTTACAGGTTGATTTCAACTCACATCGTAATCATATCTACAGTGGAGAAAGTATAGGTCGGTTCTACTAACTTCGCGCAATAATATATTTTTGGGTATTGTCAATTAATTCATGCTTTTATTCTGCAAAGGAATGAGTCGAGGAGGTTCAAGAGCTGCAGAGAGTGCAATGTATTTTAATAACCAGCAGACAAGGACACCAATTCTAAGAACATTCCAGCAGAGTGCAGCTTCAATAGATAGGGAGGATCCATCCATCTCAAACCCTATTTATGAGAGGTAGTGTCAAATAGTTTTTCTATACATAACTGAAAAGAATTTTATTTTTGGAACGTTTTTATTTGTTAATGTTAGATCTGAAGACGATGAGGACGCTGTGGTAAGCATCACCTCTGAAACAAATGAAAATGTTCATTTTCAACAGCCACGGGATTATTGTGCAAGGCCGATACGAAGAACAGAACTGTAGGTACTTCTACTGTAAAGAATTTAGAAACATACCTGTGTCGTTTTATAAATTTCAAAATACAAATGATAATCGCGCATTGACATTAAATTAAATGATTTTTACAATGCCGAATTTGGTGTTAACTTTTCTTAAGGCGTCATCAATAATTTAAAAGTAAAAACAGCGGCGGTGTCTCTCTTTTACTAACATTCGTTTGGAATTGTTGTTGTGAGGAATGTTCTAGGACGACTATATGAGCGAAAGAAACAACAGCAACTTCACAAGCTAAGAGGACAAGTGCTGCATTTTTAGAAATTGAGAAGTCTGAGTGATACACCAACTATTTTTGAGTCGGGGCAAGGAATTTCTACTTCAAAAAAGAAAAAAACGTAACTCAAAAGCAAATCTTCAAACTAGTTGGCATCATTGACCAAATTTTTATTTCCAAAAATGTATCATTTGTCACTGAGCTGAAGATAATTTTTGGTGCAAGTCACCCCAGGTGTGCGTCCTTTGCTTTGGTTCAGATTCAGATTCAGATTTGTTTATTAACATGTAAAAGCATGGCATTCCTCACAACAATGAGAATAAATCCCAATTGATCCATCGAAGAACTTGGAACTCGGTTGGAACTTGGAACAGTTGGGATGTTGGGAATGAGTCCGAAACTTGTAGCATTACCATTTACCAACATACAAAACCATTCGAGAAAACTGCAGCACGAAATTAATGTGGTATCTTCCCCAATGCAATGCAATGTAAGGAAAAGGAAACTCGGCTGCAACTTTACAATGCAGTAAATGGAGTTATCTACGGGTCTGAAAACTCAACTATTCCGTACAGACAAAAAAATGCAATTATACAAAGCAATTGATCTATCTGAATTAAATTTATTCATAACAACATCGCGATCCAGGAATGCGGTCGGATCGGTTAATTTAATTTGTTCGCTAAATCAACCATAAATTTAGTCGTCGGAGAATTTGGAAATTCGGTTATGAAATTAGAACCAGCGTCGCACGATTTCGCAAGATTCGAATCAATTGGAATCCGACCGAGAAATTCAAGTCCGCATTCTTTCGCCAAACTCTCACCTCCGCCGCTCGTCTTTGGAAATAGCTCAAAACCATTCTACAAATCAGTGTATTTAAAATTATAATTCGCAAAGGGATAATTAGCACGACTCGTTTGAGTTAAAATTGACATACATTGCATTTCGGACACACAAAGATACTCATATTCTCCAGTACCCCGACGACAGGAATCTTGGTTCTTTTGCAAAAGTCTATTTCTTTCCTTACATCAAGAAGTGCTACGTCTTGTGGTGTGGTGACAATGATCGCACCTTTGATGTCACTCTGGATAAAATAAAACATTAGCAAAAAAAACACCGATTACAAACTGAAAAACCAATAGTAGTAAATTCTATTCGGTATTCTAACCTCGGCCAAGTAAGTTGCGAGTGACAAATGTTCATCAGATGTACCAGGAGGAGTGTCGATGACCAATACATCAAGACTTGTTCCCCAGTCTACCTCAGTCAAAAACTGTTTAATCAAACCTACAAATAAAAAAAATGAGTGAACGGACAACCAAATTCAATTTCAAATTATATACAACAAACTGCGACAACCTGCCTTAATTTTCAATTGTGTCGTTCCGACCATGACCACCCGTGCGTAAAAGCAAATACAGAAAGGTGAACCACGCACTCAACAACACGATCAAATAAATTTTTAATTTAATTATTTCTATTCGAATACCATTTTTTCTGGGCCCTCTCCAAATCACCGCAGAATTCATGCTCTCCAGTAGAAATCCAATAGACATAACACTTAGGTTGTCTTCCACATACTTTAACACAGAATATAAATGTGTATTCTAAATTACAGATTAATGAACGCCCGTATTGGCGTTCTATAATGCTTACAAAATTGATACACTCAATAATAAAATATAACAAAACCACAATAGAATAGAATCTCACCACTGGACTCCAGCCGGATCCGCTTTTATGTACCTATACAATATCAATATTTGATGAAATAAATTCTTTGGTAGGATGAAGTGGGACATTCTACGGTTCATGTATATTGTATATTCTCCTGGTCGTAGATGGTATCCTAGATTTTGGTATTTTAGGATCTCGATCTTCTGAAACATTACTATTCTTACCTCTTCTCCTTCGCATCCCATAATTCGAGGAATTGACGGTCCGCAAATATCAACATCCAATAAACCCACCTGAAATGAAGGAAGCAAAAAAAAATAGCGTTCAGGTTGAGAAAAACTATTTGAATTTTTAAATTTTGAATCCCAAAGAAGGCGACCTCGCAACACGCCTGAATGTCTGGTTCTTATGTATTCAGGCAAATAAGACACCAGGTTTGGATGTGCAATTATCATGACCTTTCTAATCAGAGTGCTGCAGAGGATTTGCATAAGAAAATTCAAAAATACTTGGTTTGGGTGCGATATGGCGGTGTTATGACAGTATACAACTTATGTATTGATGTCGCCATTGGCATTGATTGAGCTGAATCCCTAAGATTAAGATATTGAACTCACGTTCGAGTCCGGATTAGAAGCGAATGCCCTGCTCAACAAACTGGAAATAGTTGATTTGCCGACTCCGCCTTTCCCAGATAAAACTAAATATTTCAGTTTCACCGACGACATCTTGGCAGCAATGACTGAGACAGCTACAACCAACAAAATATAATACCTGGTGTATTTTAACAATTTTAGTCACTCGATAGTTACATATATTTACGGTGAGAGTCAATAGCTTATAATTCCTTACAACTGTTGTCGAAACTTCACCGGATCATTAAAAAGCTAAAATAATTGTAATTGTAATGCCTTCAATATATTTAAGCTAAATAGACTTGATTTACCAGGATCTGGCAAATTGGCTTTTCCTGAGGAACAAAGGCTCTGATTCGGGCATCCTTGGCATGCGCTCTGCTTTCCGGCATCCTGGCTCTGAGTTCCTGGACAAGCTGGAATTAAAGCCGCAAATTAAATTCTTTACTAAGTTCAAAGTTCACGAACCACTAAGGAGCAGGAGTGTAAGGGTTAGAATAGAAAAAAACAACTGGTTAGATCTACAATTACCGCAAGTGCGATTGATTATTATTATACAATTTACACTTTCAATTGGAATTGCAATGAGTTAAATTGACAATAATCATTATGTCAATTTAATTTACAGTAACGGATTATAGATTTTAATTGAATTAATAATTGGTACCGTGAGTACGTACCTTCCGGAACATTCTCCATGTTTTTGAGAGGAAGTTACGAAATCTGTGCACTTAACACGGATTTCGAAGTTTTAGCTTATAAGATTTAGTTTATCGCGAAGGTCACAACCTATTTAAGTCCTTAGTTTTTGTCAAGTAAAATAAAGAATAAACTTTTAATTTCGCAATAAGCTCCCAACATGTGTTTTCAAATATCGAATATTCTCCCGGGGTTTTGCTGACATACAGGGTAGACTCCAAGGATAAAATAAAGATTTAATTTTGTCGAAAAACAATTTAAATTCTATAGAATTTTAAAACCTCGCTCTCTCCCTTTGTAATTTCTTCGTCGGTTAATCACTTAATAATACAAAAATGCTAGACATTTTTGTTAATTTCCGCACCAGCAACATCACTTACGAGAGGCACGTCGGGTCGGGTATGATAATTTTTGCTCCCAAGCAATGATCCTTAACAATCTACATATATAAATAATCTGAATTTTTCGTGATAGTATTCCTTTTCACTCACTTTCAATATTTCTGGAAGTTGTACCAGTTTTTTTGAATTCCAAAAAACACGTGAAAGACTTTTTGTTTCCAATTGTTTAGCTGGGAAATCTCATTATTATTGTTTAGACCAAAAAGTGTAACTCGGATCGCATTTGGACGGCAATGACGCAATGATAATTAGCTCACAAGACACAACCTTATTTCCAGGCCAAAATGCGAATAAAACTTCGGATAAAAGTGTTTATCTATATATTAGACAGAGCTAATTAGTTGTATATTCTGTAAGAAGTGGTCTTTGATTCAACCCATCTCTCACGGGTTAAATCATCGGCTTTTAAAAATTCAAATCATCCCTGAAAATAAGGTTTTTGTTGAATTATCAAAACTGCTCACCTTCAAAATCGCAGAGTCAGAGAATTTTTTATTAATGTCAAAAAGTTCCATAGCCCAAAGAGTTCAGTACAATAAACAAATTGATTTCCATTGAGTGTCACAATATTTCAACAAAAGACATGCTAAAACAATAACTCTATCTGTTTGGTAAGTGAATCCTAGTTTTCTCAAGTTCATTGTGAGGAAACGAGCTGAACGTCCTTAAATCCTAAAAATATCCTAAAAGTTTCCAATGAGTAGCTAATTTCTAGCTGATGTCGAAATAATTCCTCTCAAATTCTGTACTATTTAGTATGACTGGAATTGTGAATTGTCCTTTCTAATAATATCCACATGTTCAGGTGTTCCCTTAACCAAAGATTTATTTTTATTTTATGTGGAATAAGTTACGACGGTTAATCATATTTACAATTGTGCAAAATCGGATTTATTCTTTCAACATAATAACAAGAACTAGTCAGTCGTGTGTCGTCCATGTGTACCGTAAGCACACTAAGCAAGTCCGGTCCAAAACATTGGCGGAAAATGTCAAGTCATATTATCTTACATGTCAAATTAACATTTCAGTGGTATTTGCATTGAATAAGAACGATCATCTTCACAAATGTTAGATCCAGTATAATTGAGATTCTATGATGTACGAATAAACTGAGTTGTAGTCAAAGTTTACCTTAATGGGAGGGAGCTGTTCATTTCCCAAACATGCAAAATGTCATAGGAATGGGAGAAATCTGGATTCCAAAAATGTTTGAAACACTTTGTTAATGTCAACCTTGTTGCTCTCCACTCCACTCTACTTGAATTATTAATGACACACTGAGTGCCTGTTAATTGTTTGGCAAAATTAAAGGTCCGTCTCCATTTTCACAAAAATTTGTCTGTAAACCACATTAAAAGAAGGTATGTTCTAATGTCTCACGCGTTAATCATCGTTTGTTAAAAAAGAATTCATAATATCATGAAAAACACAACTTTTCAAGAGTATTTTAAACGGTTGACCGTCAAAATCGCATGTTCCAGCTTCGTAATTTTCTCTAATTGTCTGCACATAAACCACACCTTTTAGGCGTAATCACATAAAGCCTTAATAATAAATTGTCACCGTGCACTACACATTAATAACAAATTATGTGTGAGTGAAGCTATGTCCTCACCAACGTGCTCAATTGCAATTACAAATGTAGGGTTCGTAGATTCCAAGTAATTTATTTTGCATGGAAAAAATTCTGGAATATGTCATAACTTAAGATTTTGATTTACAGACTCAAAAGATAAAACTGAAATAATAAAATGAGCCCGGATGAGCTCACATTGCAAGACTTTTTAAATTCGAAGCATTACAACAAACTATGATAACGTTCTAAAGGTGAAATACGCTAAATAGGGTAGCAATATTATATTACATAATATGAAGAAAGACCATATTTCAAGTAATACCCCTACAAAAAGTATAATACCGTTATACAGTTAAGTATGGATTTTAGTGTAATTGGCACTCTCCAACGATTTAGAGAGGTCAAGACACCGATTTCAGTCATCGCTCACTTTTATGGTTGTCGCATTCATTGGAAAAGCTTGATCGGACATAAATTCAAGTCCGTCATGGCTCTCAAAAGACTGAGTATCTGACGACATAGGTATCGTGGTTTTCGGTGCAGAAGATGTAGCTACACCACCCACACTCTGTTTGTGCGTACTCGGAATAAGACCGGACAATCGATCAGCGAGGGTTGTAGTTTTTACCAAACAGACGCAACAGGAAGGCAATCGAAACGTATCCGTAGATGTCTTCCCTTCCTGCGTCAGTGCCAATAATTTTTTGTAAATGAACTTCTGACGGCATGCCGTTTGATATCCAACAGGGACAGCGTCTCCAAAAAAACATGACTGGGCTTCGTCCCTGTGAATTAATATCGGGCATAAGTTGTTAAAAAAAATAGTACGAGTTTTTACTCTCGAAAGCCTTTCAATTCTGTTTGGTGTTTTGTGTAACTAGAACCGGTCGTTCTAGCCAGAACGGGTATACATTTACTAAATGGCCAATTTCTGAATTGTACCATCAATCGAAGAGTACACAAATCAATAAGATGATCCTTTTATGACTTTTTAATCGATCATGTCATTTTTTTTGTAGACGTTTTAATTTCTTTCTCCAATCGGTGGTGAGGGATCAAGAAACAATTCTTTCTTAAAAATTGCAGTTATAGACTCCAGAAAAGAAGAAAATGTTCATACAGGTCTGCGCTACCCTGCCGAAATAGCAAAGGTAGCATAGAAATTTAAATTTCAATGTAATAACTGCTTTTGGAGAACACTTACAGGCACTTCTCGACGCGAACTCCCTGAATATATTCGGCGTGATTGACGATGTACATCCACTTATTTTCTTTGTTTTTGGCGACTCTGGGGTAAATAGTATGTTCCTGCATGGAGATATTGAATTCACAATTTTGAGAAATAAAACAACGCGTCAAGATTAGCATTAGTTGCATAATTTACTCACAACAGATGAACAGAGGGGGGTTTCTTCAACCGGTGAACCAGAATTTAGTCCATTCCTTTGAAGAATTGCTTTGAGATCAATTACCTGTGAAATATCACGAATTCTAACATTATACCAGTGCAACTTAAGAGAAGCTGAAATATTTAGAGGCTTCTTTGATACTATGAACGCGGGATTTACCTTTGACGTATTATCAGTGCTCTCGCCGTAAACCTCTTGAAATTTTTCAGGGGTATAGCTTTTAGTTATCACATCGTCTATCAGCTGCCTGTTAAGACACATACATTAGTGTTAACCAACAGGATAATGTCGACGACGTTGTAGATTAGTTCCACTTACGTGGGATAGTTGTCAAAATCTTCACAGTAAGCAGAATTCTTTGGGCATTTAGCATCTAATTTATCGTCCAGAGTCGGAACGTATGTACTCTTCAGTCGAACATCTTTAAACGTTGTAGCTTCCCTACCAGCCACGGTATTAAAGAAAGGAGGTGTAGAAGTATGAAAATGTTGGACCGGTCTAATGTAATGCATCGGAGTATTTGATGGACTAAACAAGATTGGACTGTCTGGGAAATCATATACATTCCTGATTACTATATAATTATGTAATCAAGTTGGACAGTTAGGGTTTAAATCTCTTACCACTAGTAACTTCAGACGATTTTATCGCATATGTTGATGTCGGTCTTACGTAAGTTCCTCCCACATTTGGGTACGATCCAACGCTTTTCTCTGGAACGGAAGTAGCAAATCCTGAATCTCCATTTTCAACGACGGTTGGAGCTCGAGAGTTGGAGTAATCTGCGTTGTTTGATGAACCGGTTGTAATATATTTTTGATCTCCGCTTATATCAACTTCAACCCCGTCTTGTTTCTGTAACTGGTGTTCATTATCTCCGGGTTGAACAAAGTAATTTCGATTTCGATAAAAATTGCGGTAGTTAGAGGGCACTTGAGCTCTGTAATTAATGTCTAGGTTCTCATGAGGTGAGTTTGTCGGCGATTCAACTCGAGAGTCAATCTGAAAAGGTGACAGTTGACCTCCATTGAAGTCATTATTGCGGTGGTTTTGGATTCTCGCAGCGTGAAAAGGCTGGTATTCACGAGATGATGATTGTGAACGAGTTTTTGGAATTGAAAATGCAAGTATATGTATAACCAGCCCAAGACAAGTTAAACCCATAATCTGTAAACAGAAATTATCAGTGGTGGTCTTAGATTATTTCAAGTCCTTACGCACAAGCTGGAATATTTAGAGTAGAATATAATGAGGTATGTTTCTGTGTCAAAGTTACAAGATATAATCGTACAATTCAATACAATTATCTCACCCTCTGTTCTCATAACCGGACACACACATTCACTTGGAAAAGAAATACTACCTTATTGACAATTAAGAACTTTACGGAGTTGAGACTAAAATTTCCAAGATAATTTTGATAAAATTTTGAATTACTGAGACAAACATGTGAGGTTCAAGGTCAACGAGTAAGATAAGGAGGGTAAGGAGTTAAACTGTAAATACTGCGAGCAATGGTGATAATACTTATGGTTTGATGGATTGTATTAGCTGTTAGTTGTGTTAGTATGATGCATAGAAGTCATTTTTCTAGCAAAATTGAGATTATACTAAAAACAATCAGGATTAGTAATTTCTGTTCGTCACCAACGTGCGGACGTCGGGTGGCACTGTTCATTTAAGAAAGTCATCATTACTACCTATAGCTATTGCTATTATTAGCTCTTCTGTGGAGGTTTCAGAAGCGTCTGCTTGGAAGATCTGTTTCCGACAAGTTTTACAATTTTCAGGACTCAGGACACATGATGTTATGCAGAACACGAAGAAGTTCAGGCTGGGGTTTCGAGTCGAGTTTGCAAATATTATTAAATGAGAACTTGGATAGAAATTAAGAGTGGGTGGAGGCTTGGCTAGATTTCTGTCAAGTCGTCGGAATTGTATCTAAGTAATATTTGTTGAAAATAATGAAATTGGTTGAAAAGTATTTGGTAAATTCCTTACCATTCAATTAACTTGAGATCAACGGAGTCCAAACTGAAAGCACAGTATTTATGATTTATTGTAGCTGATCACCAGACTCTTCCTACAATTTCTAGCGTTAACACGGACTATTGCTTTCCCTACTGTTGACTGTACGTTCAATTGTCGCTTCTGGCTACGATAAATCCAAAAACGGAACTTTCCTTTTAACCAATGCGTTGACTTTTCTTGTCTTAAATGAGTCAGAGGCAAAAGATAAATGCTTCATGCTTCATTTCCTTATGACACAGAGCAAACCACGATTTGCGTAAAACTATGCAAAATCGCCAGCTATACCGCTGGATGTTATGGCCTTGCCGAAATTCGGTTGATATGAAAGTTTACGTGCGACATTAAGACCTTGGTCCACTAAACACACAGGAAATTTTTCCAGATGCACAAGGTCTCCCTTAAATATATCATGTTGTATTGATTCACAATTTTATTACTTACGAATTACAATATACATAATGCCCTGAACTTTAAAAATGTCATTTTTAAATATTTTACCAGTGTGAGCATGAATCACTCTCTTGCCGGATACATATTATGTGATATTCATTTTACATGCCGTGAATGGAATTGAGTAGACATATGCACCACCTTATCAGTTCTCGTCGACAGCAAGCACGTAACATATAAGAATTTTGTTTGTGTTTCCGAAATAAGGATCAAGTTTTTCCTTTATTGAAAAAATTCAATAGCCTGAATTTTGGATCAAAGCTTTTAGATGATCAGGCATCACGAATCGTTTGATCTGTAGATTCCAATTTCTTTAATTCAAATCCACTGCTTATGAACGACTAATTCAGAATTTTCGAATAAATCAGACGTTATAATAATTTTTCCAACTTTTGAAGTGATCCATTTCGTTCGCCTGCTGTACATTGACCATAAAATTCAGTCGGGTTATAACTAAAACACACTAATGAGTCTATTTTAATTACATTATCCCTAAAATGAGTGCAACCAAATGGGTAACTTCTGAATATTCCAGGAGTCTTAAATAAGGCTAATCTATCTGTTTTGCATTTTGCATCTGATAATTCGATTGTCTTTATCGTTAAGGACAAGGTTATGGCTACTCACCTCAAGAAACGAGAATAGCGAACATTCCTTATAAAGTATGTGTCAATGCTATTTCTACATCCTGAATTGAGAAAACTTGTGTGGACGTATTATTCCTTGATGCAGATAATATGAGTATGTGAACTCACTCCCACCTGTATCAACCTCTAACTGATGACGGCAATTTTATTAAAATTAAGTAATAAGAGGTTTCTGAGGGTGGCTCAGTTGTCCACCTCCTGAACCGTAGTAGGTTATCTCAGAAATTCCTTGAAAAATCTTATTTGTTCATTCATATGTATATACATCCCAACATCTATAAACATTACAGCATCCCTTACGAGTTGAATAATTTGTCTTACCAATCTTTGTAAATTGTAATTCTGAGTAGAAATTCAAGTTCGAACATACGCGAACAGATCCAGAAATTATGATAATAAGAAAGCCGCGTGAGTTGTAGCCTTATTATTTAATTGTTTGTTACACAGAACCATACTATAGCTTTGCTAATGATGAGCCTACGACAAACGACATTGTTTTTAATTCAATGCGATGTGAACCCGTTGCCCTTTCCCTTAACTTCGGCTTTAACCATCCCAACAATTTACTTGAAGGAATTACACAGTGATATAATATGTATATGTATAACTTGACAGACATGTGATATGGTTTTCGTATGCCTAACGTTTACTAACAATGAGAAGTTTGGATAGTGAAGAAGTAATTATTCCGGTTGGACAACTCTTTTCAGGGTTTTTCGTCATTTGCAGTACACGTTTGTTTTTATAGGCGTACCAATAAATTATATAACACTACACCCTCCTTTAAATCCCTCCACTATTCTGGATTTTCTTCAGACGTCACATTTTGAGAGATCACGATCATAACGTGTGATCTTAGAGGATTGATGACGACTTATTAGACGAAATATTGTTCGCTAGAAATATACAGGTGGCATGTGCTACGCCCTGGGCGTAGCTGAGACACCTTTTATATTTCTAACGGCGAAACGGTGCGCCGTTTGGTGGTAAAAACCTTCACAAAAGTTCAGCAGGTCAATTGTATATCCAAAATCCAGCCAAACCTGACTAACCTACTTCGCCCCATTATGTGTGTGCGGTGTCCTTTCACGAAATGCAAAAGATGGAAAATATTTATGGGGTTTATAAATCGAATGTTGATGGTGGGGCGGAGGGCGGCACGTGAATATTTCGGATTTTGTCAAGAACAGTAAAAACTCAAAAATATGTGTGGCCATCATTTAAACACTCCAGTACTGAAATAACCACCAACCTCTAGTCCTTAAGGAAAAACTACAATGGAGGAGTGTGACAGAGAGGCTGTAGAGACTGGTAGAGAGGTCGTAGAGAGTGGTAAAGCTGTTGTAGAGAGTGGTTGGGAGTTAGGGCGGGTGTTTCTACAGCATTAGGAGGCAATTGCACTCGTGATATCTCTTTAACGTTGGGAGGCAATATTTCTTTAACATTCGGAGGCGATATCTCTGTAACATTAGGAGACGATATGCTGGAAGGGCTGGAAAGGATATCTATTGATGTTGAAGTATTCCATTAACATTAGGTGGCGATATCTGTTGGAAGTGCTGCTCGTAGCAAGCATAAAGATAGGCAGTATCCGCGGCAAACTCGGCAGTGTAGGCAAAGTACATATATGCGCCGAGCGTACCTGAATCTGAAAACGTAAAGGAAGCAGCATTCATTCGTGTTCCGGAGTATGTATGCTGCAAGGTGCTCGACCATCTAAGGTCCCTACAGCGCAGCGGTCAGGTTTATACAACTAAACATCAAAGACAAAACATTGATTTCTCAGTGCGTGTTGCTAATTCGGATCGTAACTAACTTAACTATGGGTCGTTCCATTACATGAACATGGAAAGAGGAAGAACGTATTATCGTTTATCAGAATATAGCGGAAACGGCTATTTGGAACACTCCATCCCAGAAGCGTTTTGTATTTTTAAAATTTGGGATATTTTCATGTTTCTTGAGTTGTAAAATCATTAAATCATAGTACAACCAAATGCCACAAACCAAACGAACATAATTATTTAATTCATTTTGTAACCTGTTCCTTGTATTCGTATATTGCCTCATCAAATGCTTAGTAAGGTTGATATCAATGGTTGTTACGTTGTTAGCAACCGTAATTGTTTTCTTTCGGATTAATACACATTACTAGTAAGAATACCCGTTCGAAAGGACGGACTCTCCTGGTAAGTTGTACAGAACGGCGTCTAGAACCTAAGAGTATAGAACCTGGCTCCTTTCATAGAGTGGACGGACAGTTTTGTTGACACCAACCCTTACAAGGTCAAGTCTTGGTTCTGGAGTGTTTCGCTAGGATGCGCTGGCGTTCGATTTCCAAAAGCATGAGTAAAGAAATACACGTGCTAGTCGTGCTTTCTTGTGGAACTTTCGTGTGTTCGACGCCGAATGGAAATTATTAATCCGTTGAGTTGGACAAAATATAAATTAATTCAATTTAATTTAATTTGCAACCTAATTGGAAGCGTAACTAGGGACTACGAAATGACCTCTCTATGATATTCGATACTCTTAGTCTAGAACGGTTAAAATGTGAATCTCAGATGTCACGAATTTTTGGAGAATGATAGACAAAATTGTATGGGTTTTTGTATCAGTTCACCGTGGTGAGCTTATTGGAGGAAGGACGCCAGTATGAAGAGGATATTATTCTAGATTCTACCTTCCTAGGTGGTACTTGGCCATTCTACTTATTAGCCCGTGGACGCAGTCCTGTCTTTACAGGACTTATAAAATCCCTTTGTCTGCACACTAAAAGTTTTTCTTCGATTTTCATGCCGGCCGGTATGAATTCTAATACCATGCGGAATTATTTACTATACCTGTCAGATCCGGCATTAAATTTTAAGACGTCTGCGGCATAACCAAACTTATGCCGCCTGGATTTAAAAGTTAAGCCTGAAGGCATTCATAGTCATGCCGCACGGAGTTGTGAGTTATGCCGTATGTCGTGGTGCTATCTGCCGCAGGGAATTATAGTTTATGCCTGAGGGGATTGACATCTATGCCGCAGGGAATTAGGACTTATGCCACAGGGAATTAGAGTTTATGCCGCAGGGCTTTATGCAGTTTATATGCAAATTAACTGGACAGCGAATTTGTAATTAGTACACATAAAGTGGTATAAATGCAATTTATTTCCAAATATTTGGGTAACAACGGAAAAACATCACAAGTAACATCATAGGTTGAGGATCATGTTCTAAAGTAAACTACTTACGTGAAAAATGACCTTGACCAAACACAGTCAAAATTAATCACTTGACAAAACTAACACAATGTTTAACAATGGCTAAACGTGAACGAAATCTTTCTCGTACACAACGGATCCATTGTTCTGCCAAACCGGATTGCACACAGTGGAAAATGACAAATTAAAAACTTCATGGGCTTGGAAACAAATGTCGACTGCTTGCATAATGGACCCACACTTCACTATTATTTCCTTCCAAGAAGACGAAACACTGATACCGTCAGCTCCCTTTTTATTGCCTTGCCCACTACGAAAGTCCGCCTCCGATAATTCGTCCCATTTGCCATGTGTTCCAGAATGGTCTCAAACTGTATACAAGACGAGATAATTAGAAACTGTACGCTAGACTGTACTGGGCAGTGCATTCTGGTAAAAAATTACCTTAACAAACTTGGTGAAATGAGACGCGGCGTTAAGTTGAGGGAATGACCGACCCCTTCCTCTTGCTTGAAAAATGAAGGCCACCTCCAACAAATTGTCTACAGTGCACAAAATCAAGTTTCAAACATGAATTCATTTATTGTTAACCTATAAATGTAAACATCTTGTAAAATTCTATTCTTACCAGCCACAAAATATGCATTTACGCCACAGTTTGTTGAGTACGTCGGCAACGGGTTCCTTCGGGTTTTGAAGTATCAATCCAACTGTTCCATCAGTGACGTTTTGATCTGGAATTGAAAA